>CAJNDV010031448.1:0-13641 GCA_905221635.1 Symbiodinium sp. CCMP2456 | reverse complement strand
ATGGATAGATAGATAGATGGATAGACAGATAAATAGGTCCATAGATAGACCGATAGATAGATGGATAGATAGACCGGTAGATAGATAGATAGATAGATAGATAGATAGATAGATAGAAGATAGATAGAAGATAGATAGACAGATAGACAGTCAGATAGATAGATAGATATGTAGGTAAATGGATATAGAGAGATCGAGAGATAGATAGACAGACACATAGATAGATAGACAGACCGATGGATAGACAGATAGATCCATAGATGGATAGGTGGATAGATAGATAGATAGATAGATAGATAGATAGATGATAGATAGATAGATACATAGATAGATAGATCGACAGATATACCCCCATTCCAGTGTTAGAAAGAAAGTGGAAAGGTCGGAAGGTAGATAGATAGATGGACGAACACGCACAGACACACACAGACATACAGACAGACAGAGAGGGCTGGGCTTCAGCAGGGTTATGAGGGAGAGGAAGACGGAAGGGTTGGTTTTCCGACTAAGAAGAAGGGCGAAAAGACCAAACAAGACAGGGGCAGCGGGGCGTTTCTTGTTCGGACCCCCCGCCCACCTTCCGCGGGCAAACACCCCCACTCTTTCGTATCGGCGCGCAGTCCCCGCCGAGGAGAGCACAGCAGCTGTTGCGAGCTAGTTTCGACGCGAGCCAACCCACAGTTCAGCCGCTTCCAGGGATCGCAGCAAACAGCAGCGACAGAGAGAATCTTATGCAGAGAACTAAGTTCAGCGAACAATCGCCACCACAGGGAGGTCGTAGCCATCCATGCCGGGAGAACCACAGCAAGCACGGATTAACCGAATAAACACTGGTGACATAACCAAGCGCCAGCTGACAGCAATGCTACACAACCCAGGCGAAAATCACACATGCAACGGCGGAAAGTGTGCGAATGCGCCGTAGTGAAGCCCATCAATCTACCCCACGGACATGGCGAAACAAACAACACAAAGAAACCCAGTCGATGATTCATGGTAGGTGTGCTACGGCACCAGAATGATGCCGAATCATGGTTTCCCGAACTCTGAGGTTGGCTCGTTTAGCTGAGAAGCCCACCAGGCGCCCCGCGCGGTTGCAGGGTTTCAGGAAGCCCTCCGCTTGCTGGCCTGGCAGGGAGTTTGCCGAGGAGCGCTTGGTGACCTCAGTCCTGCCAGAGGGCGGGGCATGCGTGGACTTCCTGTGCTCTGTGACGCCGAGCCGCCTGCAGGGCTCTTCCTCGCTTCCTTCGGTCAGTACGTGCTGACGCCCAGCGTCTTCCGAGCTCTGCGCTCCTCCAAGGCTGGGCTTCGAGAGGCGGAAACGGCTGTGCAGCGCAAGCAGAAAACTCCGCCCGGCCCGGCCCAGGCCGGTCACTTCACGGAGGCCTTGGACCAACTCCGCCAGTCCGAAGGTCGCAGCCGCAGCGCCTTCGAAAAAGCGAGAGGAAAGAACTCGTCCATGTTGCAGGCGTCTTTGGGGTCCTCATCGAGGGGATGCGCTGGGATCTAGGAGCCTGGACTGCACACCAGAGCCGTGAGACTCGACTCCTTTTGGTGTGTGATGGCTCTGCCAGGCACTATGCAAACTTATGTCCAGTGCTTGCAGGCACAAGCGCAAGAAACTCGCTGGCATTGGAACTTTTCTGATTCGACGAGGGCCATCCCCATCTCTTGTCTCAGGATGACGCAGAACCTCCCGCGAAGCGAAGCCGAGCCGTCTGAGAGCCAACATGGCTCCCACGGCATGGCGGGCTCTGGGGAGACTCTCACATGCTAGATAGGAGACACGGACAAGGCTTCTGGAACAACCTGGAAGCTCGTTTTGCCCGGATATCGATTTCTATAGCCAGCGGCAAAAAGAAGCTTGAACTGGGCTTGCTTCGTTGGCCCAGGTGGAAACAGAAGGTCGCTTCTGTGAGCTGTTTTCTGGATGTTTCTGGATGATGTAAGATGCTGACAGATTTCTCCCGTCCACGGCCTACGTTTACGAACGGAAGATCCAGAGAATGCCCACGGCCCCAGCATGGCTGGTGCCATTCGGCTAGGTGCCTCTTTCACACTCCCGAGGCCACCGATGACGTATCCGGGCCGCGCCTCGTGGATGCGACCTCCACCAATCCGCCTGGGGCTGGGCTTCCGAAAATGCGTTTGCAGTGCCGAGGGCCTTTGTCTTGAGCCGATTGCAAGGCTCAGTGGGGCTTTGACGATGATGACGGAGTTCCGTTTCCTCTTCGATGAGGTGCCGTAACACCGTGCCTTCGAATTCAGGTTGAAGGACGCTGAAGCTGGCAAGACTGATATCCTTGCGTCTCTCACCAGGTGGCCCTTCGTGGCCCAGGACCACTTTCCGTGGTGCGTCTGGCGGACCAAGAGCGAGGTGCCAGTCCAAGGGTCGGTGAAAGATTGGCAGACACACAGAGCGGCACAGGCAAGCTTTGCCTTCGAGAGAGGCGTATAGGATTCATGGCAATCCCACGGCAGGTCCCGCCGCAGTAGTGGATATGATGCCTGAGATCGTGCAGCACCCGTACCTGCCCGGAATGGCGTTAATCTCAGAGAGCCGTGCTGGTGCGAGGGCAGAGCTTGGAAATGTAACCGGTCACAAAGGCAGTCTTTCTTTTTTTATCTCGAGTTCCTGAACTGGCTTATGCAAGCGCGCCCCATAACCCCTCCCATCCCAAACACGGCACAAGCAGCATCATCGCCATCACCGTTACCATCAGCATCGCCATCGTCATCGCCAGCGCTAACACTCAACAATCATCGTCATCATCATCATCATCATCATCATCATCGTCATCATCATCGTCATCGTCATCGTCACCATCGTCATCATTGTCATCGTCATCGTCATCGTCATCATCATCATCATCATCATCATCATCACCAGCATCACCATCACCATCACCATCATCATCATCATCATCGTCATCATCATCACCATCATCATCACCATCACCACCATCATCGTCATCATCATCATCGTCATCATCATCACCATCATCATCGCTATCATCATCATCGTCCTCATCATCATTATCATCATCATTATCATCATCATTATCACGTCCTCTCCATCATCATCATCATCATCATCATCATCATCACCATCACCATCACCATCATCACCACCACCACCACCACCACCATCACCATCATCATCTTCATCTTCATCTTCATCTTCATCTTCATCTTCATCTTCATCTTCATCTCCATCTTCATCTTCATCTTCATCTTCATCTTCATCTTCATCTTCATCTTCATCTTCATCTTCATCTTCATCTTCATCTTCATCTTCATCTTCATCTTCATCATCATCGCGAAAGCTAACTCTTTAGGAGCTTGCGGCGTCAATTATCTTTTGGGTGGTGCAAGCGATCCGACGCCACATCAGCTGCTACATTGATACTTGAGGCTGCAGCTTCTGGTCCTCCTGTTTTAACCAAGGAATCTTTCACTCACGCTGAACATGTCCTCTGCCTGGGCATCTCTGAGGTAATCGTGCGTCCCAGCATCGGCCTGGAAATGGGCCTGGAACTCGTTTTCTGGATCATCTGATGCAAGATGCCATGCAAGGTGGCTGAGAACTGACATACCTTAGGTGCCAGCTACGAGCTGGTCTTCGGCCCCGGAGCACTCCAGGACAAGCTACAGCTGTTGTCGGGTGTTACCGGAGTACATAAGGCTAACGTCGGCTCGGCTCGTCCTTTTCGAGGACCGTCGCGGAAACTTGGCACACAGCTCCAAGGAGTACGAGGCGGGGCAACGGTCCCGCCTTGACTTCGTGAAGCGATGTACTGGGATTGTGGAACAATCCAGGCACCAGGAGAGTGGGAGCACCGGGTCTCCTGTGCTACAGCCTCAGCCTACAAATTGAGCAACGGCTCTCGCCATAGATTTTGCGTCCATATATTCCGGCTCTAGTTTGCCATTTCCAAGTTCCGGGGACGCTGTCCGGATGGGCCAATCTTCGGGCTGGACGACTTCACTGTGCGAGCCCACATCTCAGCTGCAACTGAGGATCGCACTCACAACCATGCCCTCAAAGTTGATCTCGATAACAGGGTAGTGAGGCTAGCTCTGTTGCTGTCGCTGCTGGCGATGACCCGTCGTAACGATGATGATGCTGATGGCCTTCATGAACCAATGTGGTTTTGATGTCAAAGTCCTACATACGGGTAGGAAGCCACACGACGGGTGCCCTCACGCTTCGTGTGGTCTGCTTGCCTGAAGTTCGGTGGAGTTACGGTGTGGTCTTCCAGTGGGCTTGTCCATGCTTCTTGCCTGTTTCCCAGTGACTATCTCCAACACATGATGTCGGTAGTACCAGGAATAGTACGAATACCGGCAATAGATCATGACTGAATAGTTTGGTGAATGTGGGCAGAACTCCCAGCATACGCGATAATAGACGAGCCCAGCACCGCTCTCATCGAGGCAAAGACGAAGATTCATGATGGTCCCATAAGCAAAGGATTGTCGACCTTGAAACCTGGGTAAATACGTCCGGACAACAAGCTGATGAGTTAGAGCAGTGTATATGCGATGATGCTTACATACGTGCAGACATGTATACGCATACATGCATGTTTGACATGCCATGTGTGACATGGGCGGGTGCATTGGCAGCATGACATGATTTGACATGCCACCGCGTGTATCCATGCCCGTCAGCAAATCTTGCTGAGCTTCACCATGCTGTGAGAAGAAGAGGACAACGTATTCGAGAGCTGTTTAAAAGGGTTCCTTGACTGCTCGAATCAGTTCGCAACGACAAGGAGCATAGGCAGGCTGAATCCGAAAGAAGCAATATGAAGAGCCACAGCACTGCAGGTGCCAGCACAAGGAGGAGTCCAGGCCAGCCGTCTCATGATCCCATGGCAGGTGTGGTAATTTGTATGGAGAGGTTCATGACCAAATGTTATGACTCTTCCATAGATCATACTGCACCGTTGCATTGTCGACTGTAGTGCTGCATGCATCGTACGATGCATCACGTCATAAGACCATTTTCTTCGTGTGCCATAGAGCCCTGGCATCTAAAGTCTAACAAGGTGACTCATGCTATGCAGTATTTTTATATGCCAGTCTGTCATTCTATTTTGGGTTTATCTTCTGCTTTACTTTGCTATACATGAGCATGCAGTCTTCGTGTGTTCGTGGTAGAGGAAACGAAGGGGTCGCGGCGCCTCGCCAGGACCCGCGGCCTCCGGAGCTGACCTGGGCCCTCTACCCCGCTCCGGAGCAGGCAATCTTCAGGCGCTTCGAAGTGCCAGGGACGCCTCCATGGAGTGCTCGTGCTATCTCGTGCTCGCTGCAGTGTAAAGGCACGAGAACCTCGTCCTCCAATTCAGCTCGGTGGCATCAGCCCGAGTGCCCTTTGCCCCAAGGCCGGACATGGGAGGTAGCGCAACTCAGGTCAGCCCGCATCCCATGGGCAGCGTCATGGAGCTTTGCTGGGACTTAGCACAGCATTGTTCAGAAAGCCGTTGTTGAGCGGGACATTGCAGCAGCAGCATAGAACACACAACATGTTCGTAAAGATCTGAGCTTAGGGTGTGCAACTCTGGCTTAGTTTCTGTGGGCAATCCTAAGGCTGGAACTGGACTGTTCATGATGTTTGTCCACTGAAGCAGACATTCCAACACAAGGAGCCGGATGCGACCCTCCGGGATCTAAGCTTCTCCCGTCGCGTTCTTGAGGATATGCTCTTCGTCGGAGACAAGGTCGGACCAGTTGCGTGAGGTTCTGTGAGTGCTGTGGATCGGCTGTGAGGTGATCATCAATCCACCGGAGGATCTTGTGCCCGGATTCTCATACAATGCGGGGTCCCCAGACTGTCGAGGTCATGACTCGACAAGTTTCAGAGCGACGCTGTCCGTTGAGAAGGTGTCCATCCAGAGTGGCGTGATTTCCAACTTCGAAGGGCTGCGCCGGATGCTGAGAACTGGGCAGGCTGAAACTGATAGGTGCTGGGATTGGTGCCCAATCTGCCACTCTTCGTCAACATTCGCAACAGTTCGTGCAAAGCTGCCTCGTTAGGAGCAACAGCTGCCGGCCAGTTCCAGTACACTTTCTCTGTCCTTGCAGAAGCACCGACCCCGGATCAGTTTCTGGCACTGTGCTTGCATAAGTCTGGGCCTCGGGAATCTGTTGGCGACACAACTCATCGCTTGCAGCCTTGGAGCCTTGGAGATGAAACTCCTGCATGGTAAGCATGTCTCGGGCTTAGAACCACGCGATATCAGGCTTGCCCAGCTGATTACCGCGATATGTTATCCTGCGCCAGTGCAGTCCCTAAACATTCGAGACATTCTCGCTGAGAAGTGCAGCAGCATCCCAAACAAAAATCGGATGGAAGTACGACCTGTCACTCGCTCGTTTTTCTTGCATGCTGGAAGCTTGAATGCTTGAATGCACCGGTAGCTTGCGGAGCCATCAATGTCAGCTCGCCTCTTTGCGGCACTTCGAACTGGAGGGCTCGACGCGAAGCAGCGGCTGCTGCTGGTCTTTGTAGGGTGCCTCTGCACGATGCCGATCACCAGCAGGATATCCTTGACGGCAGCAATGATCCAGCCAACTCCTGGGTGGGGTTCCTTGGAAGAGCTCTTGGACATCTCCCTCAACTGGCCCCAAAGTCGCTCCAACCGGCGATCCAACGAGCACAACGGGAACAATGAGGCGTACTGGCAAAAGCGCGGCTACGACGGTCGCCCCGATGACTGGGAGGAGAGATTTGCTGCCATTCGCGCAGAGCGGCAGAAAGCAGGTCGTCTTGAGCATGAGACAAATCACGCAGCATCCAGATCACCCGATCAGAAGAGTGCCGCAGCTCGGGACACAGCCAAGGTCATCGAGGCCACCAAAGAAGCCTTGGCTCCCCAAGCCCAGGTCATTGTGGCTGGAAGCCGGGGGAAAAAGACGGACCTCGCCACTTCCGATCTGGATTACTACATCGACTGGGAAATCGACGTGACATTGCAGCATCGCGAAGAATTACAGGAAGAGCTTGAGAAGAGGCTTCCTGGCGCCGTGGAAGTCACTAAGCATGGTACTCTTCGTGTTGCAGGCGAATCGGGCCAGCTTTGCATTACCTTCGCTCGCGCGCTCTTCTACGACAAGAGCTTCGAGGCATGGCGATGTCACTCATGAAGCCGCAAGCTTGGCGCTGCATCCCTCGGTTCCCGGTCAAGGAAAGAGCACGCGTGGACAAAGATACCTTCAAGGGCAACAAGCCCGCTCAGCAGGCGGTGCGAGTTTCTTGGCAGTTTCCAATAATTCAACGCATCTGCGAGCGACCCCGAGAACCCTTCCCCCCCTGCAGACCTGCGGCCCGAGGCTGTGAAGTTGAAGCTCCAAGATGCAGGCATCAAGCGGAAGGGGCACAGCCTGGAACGTGCCGTGCTGAAAGTGCAAGAAGAGCAGCTTGGACGGACGGACCTTTTCTCAGCCTAGTGGCTTAGCCCCCTGGCAAATCGCTTCTAAGGCATCCCGATGCTGGCTTCTATGATCTAGCCAGGGAGACGTTGGATGCACTGGGCTTGCGAAGAGTCTTTTAATTCGTGAAATTGCAAGACGAAGTTGTTCGCCATCTTCCTGCCGGAAGTGCTGGGCCGTCGAAATCGTATTTATTAGCCGTGAGTTCTTTATTTCGAGAGCCTCGCCTACTGCGATTTTATTATGTTCGGAAGATTGGGATTCTTCGGGATCCCGGAGCTCCCGGTCTTGCGGCAAGTTGCATAGCAGGTGCTGCTTAGCTTGCACAAAGAGATCGAGCCATTGATGGCTTTTGCAGCTGAGTGGCCTTGAGTGATCGGTAAAGACTGACATCCGCTGAGCATCCGTCGGCAAAAAGCACACGATCTCAGTGCAGTTTGATGGAATGAGGATCGACCATCAGCATCAGCATCCCTGTTGACTTACAAGTAGCAACTGACATGGAAAGTCTTGGAAGAGCAAAAAGGACGTCTTCGACCGCTCGCCTCCCGAGCTCGTGGCCGTGGAGGTGGTGGTGGCCCCGGCCGGACGACTTGGGCCTCTGGCCCTTTTCAAGCTTTCCGTGATTGGCTTTCGGTGGTTCGCCGAGGATTGCTCCAACATTTCTGTACCTGGAGAGCCCGAAGACTGGCCAGGCCCCACTGAAGCTTTTCAGGGACTTCACCAGGACGACGAGTAAGATGTGTGACCAGGCTGTGCTGTGTGGTATCGGTTGCAACAGCAGATCGTCGGGGAGGCCGAAAAGTGGGGGCCGCTGCCTTGGCAAACCTGCAAAGGCGTACTCCGCATCTGTTGTTCTGGAGTTGCGAACATTCTTGGTGTAGGCAGCCACTGATCACTGCAGCAGCAGTCTTGTGAGACACATTTATCATCGCCTATCTGACTGACCATTTGTGGGAGAAAGAGGGCGCAGCGCTGCTGCCGCCCGGTGTCATCACTTAGGCTGGCCGATAATGTGGCGCCCTCAGAACTGGGAGACATCTCGCGTCGCAACCGGGTCACATAGTGTTGCGTCAAGCCGCGAAGAACCTCTCAAAGCCAAGCCTTCGCGGATTGCCGCTCTTTCAAGGCTCCGCCCCCCGCGATGCCCGCCGGCGCCCGCTTCCGCTTCTACTTCCGGGAGCCGGTGACGAGGGCAGAACATTAAAGCGTGTAAGTAGGCCTTAAGTTTGACGCAAATCGCCCCAAAGTGCCAACAGGGCTCAGCAGGCAGGGTTCGCCTTGACGGCATTCTTGCAGTGGTGCTACGCACTTGACGTTACACGGCCGACTGCACGTTCAATGCCAGAGCGACAGTTTTAGTTGCAGCACCCTGGCAATTAAGAGGGTGGTTTGCCAGGTGCAGATCCTTGGACGCGCTGGGCCGAGCTGAGAGATTCGCTCATCGAGCTACCTGTGAAGACTCAGTACAGAATCAGTCCAGAGCTTTCACACCGTGCAGCACCTGTAAAACCTTGCGCGGAATTCCCAGGAAACGCAGCGGTGCTGGCAGCCGAGCCACTGGAGAAGGCTGCTGGTGCAGGGCAAGTGTCCGCGCTTTCTTGACAACGTCGGGTTCAAGTTCAGGGTAGGGCTGGCCATGGTGCACATGCAATTTGGTCATGTCTAGTCCCTTCGGCGTCCTAGTATCGTCTTTCTCGAACTGTGCCCGCCATGGCCTTCATGTCGGCTGGGAGAGCAAGGTAAAAGAAGAGATCCGATGCTGTCATGGATCTGCATGGAGCAGCTTTGCGGTTGTAAGGGCCCTGAAAGGTGGGATCTTCGGGAAAGCAACCACGGTAAAATCAATACCAGAAGCCCTGTAGTCCTCGCCCGAATATCCCGGTCCTGCATCCTATTGGGCTAGAGTCGCTTTCGCGTGCACAGGAGCCGCTGTCACCGGAGCAGGCCTCGTCCGGGAGCTAGCAGGAAAAGCAGGACGTCGCTGCAGGGGCCTGGGGGGTTCAGGGTTCCAAGAGTGCACAGATGAGTAGGACGCGGCTGTCGGCCCGAGGCGGAATCGGCCACTTGACTTCTGTTCTCTGTGCAGGTTCCAGCCATGGTCGGGACTGCTGAGGAGGACAAGTACCGCGCTGTCGCCTGTGCCTGCATGTGCCTGCATTGGCCGTGCTTTCCCCTGGTTCTCTGCACGTTGCAGGACGGAGTGCTGGTTGTCGCTGGGCGCTCGGCCGACTGAGAGCTTCGAGTCGTCGGGAGAACATCGGGACTAATTTTTTGGGGTCACAATGCTGACCAAGTTTACATTCAAGCAACCACAGATCAGTTGATCAGACTGCAGAAGAATACAGAAACCGATTCACTGCAAAGGCTCTGAAGCCCCAAAAACGCACACACCCAGCTGAAGAGGCGTAACTGGCTGTGATGTACTGAATAGAACCCCCATAGAGCTCCAAACACCAGGTACCAGAACTGCTCCCCGGTGAGCTCTATACCCTCCAAGTGGGCTCCGGGCTCGCCGATCTAGCCACGGGCCCAGTCGCTGTGTGGCAGAAACTGCCTACGTTCATAGCGAACGTAGGGATGCTCTTAAGAGGAGGCTCAGGACTCAGGACATCACAAGAGCACTTGACCTAATGCCACGCCAGTAGTAGTAGGTGATCGTTACCGTCAGACACATAGCAGTAGAGGTTCCAGTAGCGGTGGCAGTAGCAGTAGCAGCAGCCGTCGTCGTCCTCGTCCTGGTCGTCGTCGTCTCGTCAGCGGGGCAGCACAGGAGCAGAAGTAGGAGTAGGAGTGGTTGTTGTGGTCACGGTCGTTGTCGTAGTCGTCGTGATCTTGGTCTTGGTCATGAGTCATGACCTTTTTGGTGGTTAGCTCCAGATACGGTAGTACCAGTACCAGTACCAGTGCCAGTACTCGTTATACGAGCAGGCCACGTGGCCGGAGCCACATCGTTTTGCAGGGGCTGCCTGGAGCCCCAGCTTCCGGATTTCTGGTCCCCGGCTTGCAGCACAGCTACTGTCAAGTTTGGCTACACGATTTTGCATCAGATTTCCAAGGGGAGGTCGGGGTTTGAGTGCCAACTTCAGCGTTCTTCCCGGGCTTTTGCATAGCTATGTTATTTGCGTGAAATAGTCTGAAGCTGCAAGAGAGTCGCCCACAGGCATTGAAGTTCTTCACTCGGCTGCCGCCACCGAAGGCGCCTTGCACAGTGACATGTCGATCGGCGGAGCAGCATCGAGTTTTGCTGCATGCTCCAAAGACAGTGCAGTTGACTTCAGGGTAGCCAAATTTTTGCTTTTCCTCTCAAGGCTACCATCGCCTCCAACGAAGGCTTCAAGGAGTGCCCATAAGTGCCTCCCAAAGTTGGCCAGCCGTTCTCAATACTTTCAGTTGCCGATCACAGTTGCTTCGATCTGGTGCAGGAGGCCGCTGCCAGCACTTCCGTGATGCTGCAGTTCGAAGGCCTGCTTCGGCTCACGTGCAGCATACGACCTACGGCATGACTTGCAAAGATGAGAATAGAGAGACCTCATCAACGTTGGATGTGTGCACAGACGTTTCGATGTCGCTCGGGTGACCGCCAGGTGTGTCGGTGCTTGCCGATCCCAACAGCGACTTGGAGGATTGCACACCTCTTGCAATGGAAAATTCCTCCCCGAAGACAGTAAGCCTAGCGATTTTTCTGTAAACGCTTAAGAAACCGTAAACAAATTTGAGCAGATCCTACTCTCATGACAGTATCAAAACTGCGGCCGGACTGCAGGCCGAGCTTCGACAGATCAACCCTGCCTCGGAAAACCCCGACGAGCCAAGGTCTCAAAAAAGTGTCGGCGGTGTTTGAGGGATGCAGCGAAGCATGCTCGCTTGCGTTTAAGGCAGCATCTGAAAGTCGCTGATCCTTCGCGGGTCTTCTTTCTCGGGACCCAGGCAGTCCTCCCGCCTCACAGAGATGAAGAGTGCAGGCCGTCCTTCTGTGGCAGTCGTGAGCCTGCGCAGATCATGCTGCTACCTCTGCGGCCTTTACATCCTGGAACATCGTCAGCACCTCGGGGAAGCTTCCGGGCCCATCCTGTCGCCCACTGGCGCAGCCGACTCGTCCGAGGTACAACTTTACTCTTCCAGCCGGGGTCGTGCGCCATTTTGACCAGCCTTGGTCTCATCCCTTCACGCTCACAAGAAATTCCATGCGAGAGAGGAAGAGTGCGTGGTGTTCTCGCAGCATGGCTGTGATCTTGAGGCCTTTCTCGTTCGTGTTCACGACCCGCCCAGAGGATCATGTTGCCCCAAGCATGGACCCAAGCGCGTGGGTCGTTCGGTTTTGTAACAGAGCCAGCAAATAGGGGTGTGTGGTGGCGCGGCGACTGTACCACATTCAAGGCATAGTGTGGACTTGGCCGATGATGTCAGTCTCCAAGCTCACCATCGACAGGTTGGGGATGCGGACTCGAGTAACGGGGCATGCACACTCCATTCTAGTATGCTTGGAGGATGCTCGTGCACCTCTACTTCTCCGAGGAGGCAGCATCGTGTGGTTTGCCACACCTGCACAACTAGGGCAGACGCAAGCTCGTTTAGACATAGAAAACAAACCTGTTGAAGGTTTTATTTAGTTTAGACACAGAAAACAAATTTTCGGAGTTTCGGATAGGCGCAGGTTAGTTTAGACATAGAAAACGAACCTTTTGTAGGGTTTATTTAATTTAGACACAGAATTACACCAGCGAAGACCCCAAACAGAATGCATCGAATCATGCCGGTTCAATCTGGAACGTGTTGGAACCCAACCTGGCTTCGCCAGCAGATGCTGCGAAACAAATGTTCAGGCATTAGGCAATGTTCTTGTGCAGAAGAAGAATGGGTGGTGATGACATTCGCACGACAAGGAGGCGAACGCCGGGTCCAAAATATCTTGTTTGCGGTCAGCGCTCATAGTTGTACAGAATATGCTCTCTTTTTTCACAGCGAAAACTTCCAGAAGCCAGCATATTCGACTCCTGGTGGAAAAGCAGCTGATAGCTCAGCTAGAGGATCGTAGTCCAAAAGGCGGCACCCATCCGACCCAGGAGCCCAGAAAGGGAACATGAAGGGAGCCCAGCCCCTTGGCCGTAGCCCACCCATCCGACGCAGGCCCAGACAGGAAACATGAAGGGAGCCAAAAATGAAACAGAAGGGAGCCCATTGATGAAGGCAGCCCAATGGGCCCAACGGGAGCCCAGCCCCACCCATCCGACCCAGGAACCCAGACAGGAAACATGAAGGGAGCCCATTGATGGGAGCCTTCCCCGTCGCCGCGGCCCACACATCCGACCCAGGAGCCCAGAAGGAAACAGGAAGGGAGCCCAATGAAGCCCAGCCCGTCGCCGCAGCCCACCCATCCGACCCAGGAGCCCAGAAAGGAAACATGAAGAGCCCCAAAATGAAACATGAAGGGAGCCCACTGATGAAAGGGAGCTAAATGGGAGCCACCCATCCGACCCAGGAGCCCAGAAACGGCACATGAAGGGAGCCCAATGGGAGCCCAGCCCCAGGAGAGAACCGTTTAGACATAGAAAACAAACTTGATGTAGGCTTTAATTTAAACGCAGAAAGCAAACTTTCGGAGTCCTGGGTAGGTGCAAGTTAGTCTAAACATAAAAACAAACCTTGTATGGTTTTAGTGTAGACATAAAAAGCAAACTTATTTAGTTTAATCACATAAAACAGACTCTGAAAATCTCAGGCCAGGTTTAGTCTAAACTTCATTTGCTCCCGGGAATTTGTGTCGAATTCGAGTTATGTCATCTTCTTTTTCTTTGTTTTTAGCCTCCCTAAAGCGATTTCGTGCGGCTTCTTCCTTTGTTGGAGAAGATGTTTTCGTTTTTTGGGTTATACAGTATTCAATTTCTCTTCTTCGCCTTTTTACCTCTATAAAACGATCTCGTGTGGCTTCTTCCTTCGTGTTGGAGAAGAGGTTTTTTTTGTTTATTTTTCGGTTATGCAATCTTAAATTTCTTCTCTTCGCTTTTAACCCCCCTACAGCGATTTCGTGTGGCTTCTTCGTTCGTGTTGGAGAAAATGCATTTGTTTGTTTTTCGGCTATACAGTATTTAATTTCTTTTCTTCGCTTTTAACCTCCTAAAGCGATTTCGTCTGGTTGAGGTTGAATCCTTCGTGTTGGGGATGACGTTTTTTGTTTAATTTTTGGTTATACAGTATTTACTT
>CAJNDV010031447.1:26907-48405 GCA_905221635.1 Symbiodinium sp. CCMP2456 | reverse complement strand
ATCAACGGTGTCGAATCTTTCCACTTCCTGCTGAACAAAGACAAGCTCTTCGTCGCATCTATCTGCGACGGAGCAGGAGCATTGTTCGAAGAAGATCAATGCAGGGTACAAAAGACAAGAAGAAGGCAAGGAAACAAACGCAGTGCAATTAGAGTTTGAGCGAGCTCAACTTTGACATTTAAAAGGCTCCGTCCCTTGCGTCGTGTGGTGTGGGTGGCAGATGCAGGAAGCAGATGCGGCCCAAAGCTTTCCACAGTCCACTTCAAAGCAAAATTCTCAGTCCATTGGTGGCAGTTAGAGGTCGCAGGGCTTGATTAGACCTTAGAGAGCTGAAAACTCAGAAAAACAAACCCATTTTGCGCTTGTATTGACAACCAAGCGAGTATGGACACTGGAATCTCTTTTTTATGATGTCTAGAGTGCTTGAAACACTTTGTCTTTCTTCGTTTCTCTTTGTTGTGTTGTGAAAAAGACGGTTTTTGTTCTGAGAAGATGTCTTGCCGAAGCAAATGTGTGAGGTTTATCGTTTTACTCATGTTTTCGTCTGTGGAGAAGGTGTTTTGTGCGGTATTTGACATATTCTCTGGCTTAAAGCCACCTGAACTCTGGTTACTTTGAAAAGTGGCTTTGACAATGTTGGGCAGTGGTCAAACAACCGTGGTGCCAACTGTCAGTGCATCATTGTTCGTCAAGAAGAAACGTGGTTCGCAGATCTGCATGCAGTCTGCAATGTTGGCGAGCCTTTGAGCACAAGCTGCGAGTACGAACTTTTGCTGCATCAGACCTTGTCTCAAGTCGATCTTCTGCCTAGATTCGTCTACTTTGCTGTTTCAGCTCCAGTCTTGTACCGAGTTTTTGACACTGCCTGGGGCTTCCACCAGCCTCAGCCTCTGGGAAGACACATCAGTGGCTTCAGCTCGAACTTTTGCTGAACGACTTAACACGCAGATGTCCAATTTTCACGTCTTCTGACAAACTGCCGTCACAGATGCAACGGATAAAACGAGTTACGTTAAGTGCTAGAGTTGTGCAAGTCTATTCAAACCGTCGCATGCGTTGGCTTGTCTCGTGATGCATTGCAGTGAGCTTCTAGTGACAGATTGCAGTGAGTTCTTGGCGCTGCACTTGGAGTTGGTGACCGGAAGTGATCGAATGGTCTTGCTAACGGCTTGCTGGCAAACTTGTGGCAGAACACCATTCAAAAGCTACATGCAGGCGAAAACGGCTTTGCAAATAGATCTTTGAGTTGAAGTTATGTCTTGAAGTCGGAATTGGGAGGCGTGTTTGTCCTTCCGCGCTTTGCTGCCGTTTGCTCGCATTTCCTGTGCTGTGCAGCCTGCGACTTGGCCGGCACATGGCAGCTGTGTTTGCTGCATCGGCTGCATCCCATGTTTACAGCGGCAAGGATTGGTTGTAATTTTTAAAAGTGTTGTTTCCAAACCACTTTTCAGTACTTCCCAGCGCGTGATGTTGTTCAAGCTGCTTGGACAGCTTGGCTATTGATATGCGAAAGTTTCCAAGAGCAGTTTGGCTGCGACCATGTAAAACGCCAGTGAAACTCGGATTGGACTCGGTTGGACTGTCGCTTAAGAGTTGCGAGTGTTGGTAACCGTTGTCTTGGTGTTTTGCCAGTCATTGTTTGCGGTTCTTATGAGCATGACGACATGGATTTCGCAAATGTCTTGATTTTAGAAAGCATGTGTGAACAAAAAAGCATTGATCCAAAAGATTTCTTTCCGCAGAATTGCTTAAGGCCACGGCAGCCTGCAAACTGGAGTGAGCTGATTGATGTTATTCTCATTTGGATTGGTTGCTAATTTTTTGTAGCCTGTTCTCCTTTGATTGCGTGATGCTTGGTGGTCTTGCCTTGAGTTGTTCAGATGTGCGGACTGCACCACAAGGGACGGCAGCGTGACATTGTCTCTTCAAAGGACGGAGAGTATGAACTCCGAGCTTATTGTGACTGAGCTTATTGTGCATGGTCGCGCCAGTTGACTGCGTATCGTTCGCATGTGATCTTGATTGGTTTGGATGAGAGTTGAGACAGTTCCACCCTTACATCTCTTGCAATTGTGTTGGATGAGAGTTGAGATAATTGCACCCTTACATCTCTTGCAAGTTATTGCGATGCATGCTCTTCAGATCGTGTGATTGTATGAACTGTTCGGCGATTGCCATCAGCATAAACCCAACTGACTTTTTCAGACTTCTGTCCTAAACCCTTGACTTCGTCTGTGAAGGACAACAGTTGGTGCGACTCATTGCGAGGGACGCCATGATTGGTTGCTATTCGCAGCTATTGCACTTGGTGTTATTACCTTCGTGGAATTCATTGCGTGTGGTTTGCGTGAAGTTGCTTGTGCTTGGAGTTGGTTGTGCTCGATTGGCCGGTTTGTTTGGCCTTGATATTGGCAGAATCAAGATGGGAGCCTGTTCCCATTGATTGATGAAACGTTCCGCATGTTAAGTGATTGTGCTGATTGACTTCATTCATTGTTCGAAAGATTGTTTTCATTGGCAGGTTCACGTATGTGGAATGTACACTGAGGCGCAGTATTTGTGGTGAGACCCTTGAGTTGCAGTGAGTCTTTGATTGCTTGATCTTTGAATCGACGGATTCTTTGAAGCTTGGTAGATGCGGTTACTGATGGAAGATGCACGTATCTCATTAGGAATGTTGGTTGCCTTGAACGATTGATTCTCTTTTGTTTGGTCTGTTGTCTTCGATTGATTGGCAGCGGATTGGTTTAAGATCAGGTCTTGACAGATGACCAGTTTTCATTAACTGCAAACGTTCGTCATTCAATTACATGATGTTTCTTTGAATTGTGCGTGAGCTTGAGTGCTTGTTGCTCGTGAGTATTTCAGTAACCGATCGGATACATTTGGCTGTTCTTGGAGTTGGTGTTGCTCTGGTGTTGTGCGTGAAGCGTGTGGCAAGATCAGAGTGGGAGCTTGTTCTCATTGCTTTTCAGGCCAAATCGGTCTTGGTCCGCCTGTTGACTGTGATTGCTGATTTTGCGGTTGTTGCTTGGCATTGGTAAGCATGTGTGTTATTTCTTGATGTCCTATTGACAGGATCATGGGAAAAAATTGTTTCTCCTGTCTCTTGAGTTAGATTGAAGTCCCATCGGTTTGAGGTCCACTTGAAAAATGTGATGGCTGATCGTTGCTTGAGTTGAGGCGCATTGCCAGTTGCGTTAGGATGGCATTTCTTGACAGTGAAAGCTTTTGGTTGTGATGTCAACATTGTGCTGTGCAGCACATCGGCATCATTGTGCTGAGTAGCACATCACAAGGAGCATAAATGTGCTTATGGTGAGTTGCAGTTCTTGAGTTTGAGAGTTGGCGTTGCTTGGCGTATTCAGTTGACAAACATGGATCGTTCATTCATTTGCTTGCGCGTTTATTTAGGCACATCTATATCCTTATTTTTGCTGCTGCTGTGTTGACTGCCTTGCATTGCAAATATACCTCCAATCACGTGAGTGCAGAAAACTGTCCATGAATATAAAAATACAACATGGGCATGAAATTCGCTCGAACAAATAAAGCTTCATGCGTGCCCATCTTCTGTAGACGAAGAATCCAAAACATCAATAACCATGGTCCCATCCACTGCCGTGTACCCAGATGACGGAGCATGTCCTGATGATGTGTGCAGAGCAGGTAGTGTGGCATATCTGCATCCGGATGGGCACCAACTGCATCATAAGGGAAGTTCGCTGTAATAACTCCAGGCATCTCACGGAGGGCCCAGTACACAAGTCGAAAGACACCCTCATAATAAGCCTCTCTGTACTCATCTTCGAGGAAATCATGAAAGAATTGCAGCACTCCCTGTAGATCTAGCGTACGCAGTTCCGCATTGATTTGATCAAACACCTGTGCACGTTCCTCAGCATGATGCGCGTGCTGCCGAAAGCACTCGTGCGTTCCAAGATCGGACAAGGCCCAGCGCGGAATGGAACCAAGTTCCACGTAGCACGCCAGCATGGCAGGCTCCATGACTTGGGAGAGCGGTAGTCGTCCGCAAGACTGCCGTGCATCTCCAGAATCTGGCGCGTCTGTAACCGCTTCAGAAGGCTGTTCGCCCAGGGCTGGTGCATGGCAGCTGCTTCCATCCTCGGAGATGTTGATTGCGTCGTCGTCATATCAGACTCTGAGCACTCCCCATAGCAA
Source organism: Symbiodinium sp. CCMP2456 (assembly GCA_905221635.1). Taxonomy (NCBI): domain Eukaryota; class Dinophyceae; order Suessiales; family Symbiodiniaceae; genus Symbiodinium; species Symbiodinium sp. CCMP2456. The sequence goes on along the minus strand of CAJNDV010031447.1, from coordinate 44,223 downwards.
ATGGTATCTGCTGTGCTAGCCCCAGATAAAGACACCAGGCCATCCAAATCGATGTCCTCTTCTTTATATGATTGTGTGTCAGCATCATCCATACTCCAGCAAAGAATACTGCACTCCAAATCGCGTACAGCATGTAAGACAGATGCAATGGAAACGCTCTGCAAACAAGCCAGAGAAGTGTAAATGCAGTTCAGATTTCCGATGCTTGCTGAAAACTCCAGGCCGGCTGCTGAAAAAGACGTGTTAGAGGCAAGGGACAAGCTGACAACGCCTATGGCAAAACTACGCCCACCACTTACCAAAAACAAGTTTGAGCCAGGGTGCTTAGTGCCCCGAGTTCAACGAGGGCTCGCGAACCGCCGGCTACGGCAGGAGGGCGAATCTTACACCGACGAGATCGGCCGGATGACGGAGGCCGTGAACCGGCAGCCCCGGCCGAGCGCCAGGGCGTTTGCAGCATACGCAGCACCTCGGACAGCCAGTGTACTATGATTTGCGATAGAGGATTTGTTTTTCTTGTTTCGTTCTCCACCCATGTTATTCCAGCGGCTCTTCCAAATCAACAGTCAATTTCAGGATGTACCTTGTGGCCTTGTGGCCCGTCCCAGTTCGAAAACATCATGTCGATGTGAGTGTCAACAACATTTTTGACGACAGATTGCTCTCTTTTCCGATCTCGTCTGAGTTTAGTTGCAATTTTTCGGATACCGTTACATGGCATCTATCAAACTATGACTAGACCCCAGCACATGCTGATGCGGTTCCATTTTTTCACAGCGCTTCAACTTCACATGCTGCACGTTCAGCACGGAAAAGAGCACAAGGCCTTTATCAACATGATAATTGTTCGTTATTCCTGCACATCTCGGATCAAGACTTGTAGTTCGCCATGGCCAACCCACACCCAGCCGGCAACACGAATGTGGGGCAGGACACCGCGATCGTCATAAAAAGTGCAACGGGCAGCTTCGAATGATCGACGAGTGAGTCTTGCTGTCTGAGTCCATGAGGAGCCAACCGATTCCGAGTTGCGGGAGCTGAGTCGCAAGTTCGAGGTCGCCGCGGGTCTTACATGTGGTGCGGTTTGGACGTTTTGTCAATATCGTGCCAAATCATCTGTTTGTTGCAGATGTCGCTCTTGCAGTGCAGGAACTACTTCGCCGCTGTGAGCAAACTCGAGCGAAGGCGCCTCGTTGCATGCTGATGAACATGCAAAACAGTTACACAATGCTTGCGAAGGAAGGTGAGCACCAGGAGAAGCAATTTCCAGATACGTGGTGGTATTAGATTTTCTGTATATGAGGCTTCGGCATTCCGCCACACGGGCTTGAAAACATTTTGAGAGCCGAGGACTGGTATCGCGAACCTGACATCACCATCCCCTCCTGGCTGTCCACGGCACCTTGTCTTGGGTTGTTGTGGCTTGTCATCAATGCGATCAAGTGGCTGGAGTGATCGAGGATTCGCCTTTCCAGCAGCCGCCCCCGCCGCAAGACCGCTTGGCAGCTGTCATCTCCACGGAGAGCTGGCCGAGTCGAGGCCAGAAGTGATGCAGAGTCAATGCAGAGTATACGAAGCTGCTGTGAGCGTCAGAGCCTTGCTTGCCTTTTGGTTTCCAACATCCTTTCACAGGTGGATTTAACTGGCAGGTTTGCCTGCCGACGGCAAGATGCTTGACAGCAAGCCAGTTGCTTTGGAGAGATGCTGTGCAACACTCATGGCAAAAGGTTGCTTACATGCACCAGCCTCACAATTAAGTAATGTTTTAGGCTTGTGAGTTGAGTGGCGCACACCCAGGCAAGAATTGACAATGACAGCACATGCCTGAAGCCCAGCTTGTGCAAGCTCGATATTCGCGTTGCGGCTACGGTACGGTGCTAAGATTTCCCAGCGAAGTTTTCGAGATGTATGGTAAGACTCTGGATGCGGCTGCGCAGTTTGGGTTATGTTGCTTGCATTTTGCCCTGCCGATTCAGGTCACGGACAGGCAGGTTTGTTCAGTGCTTTCAAAATGAGTGCTGCAGCTTCGTCCAGCGCATCCTCCAAGCGACAGACAGCTTGCTGCCAAGCATCACGAATAGGCAAATTGTGTGCGCATGTATTACAGGGACTAGGAAAACAATTTACGAGTGAGCATCAATTGCATGGAAGGATCGTTTGTGACCATGCCGTCACAGTAGTATTCAGTTCCCTGCACACTTCCGGGTTGCATCCGCTGTTGTGACGACCCCGCCCGGCAGGTTGTATGCGGAAGGAGGGGAGGTGGGCCTTTGCTTTGCTTGGGTCGCTTGACGGCACTTCAGGGCAGTATTGGGCGTTCAATCCCTGAAAGTGGTGCAGACGGTATCAGTGTATCAGGTCATGTTTTGGGCTACTTGCCACTTCGTAATGGCAGTCCCTGCCGGCGTGCTGGAACGCTGCTTTGCACAAGCAGAGTGTAAGCGAGGCAGTCCAAGCTTCATTGGTTGATTCGGCAAACGGATGGGGACCGCCGAAGCTGCGAGCGCACAAGCCAAGGCGTAATGGCCAATGACCCTCAGGCAAAATCCAAGCCACGAGAGTGTGCGACGAACTGTGAGAACAGCAGTCACTGCAGGCGAAGCACGGTGGCCAGAGACAGCGCTCTGTGCATCCAGCTGTGTTCAGAATAATGTGGAGTCTGTGTTCCATGGGTCGTCCTTTTGCAAGGTCTATTTGAGGCGACTCTGCCGCCGGCAGCTTTACTGTATGCTGAGCTTGGCCCGAGCCTCCGAGCCCTCGGGCCCCAAGACTCGACCCAATCGTGGTTCCGAAATGGTTGAGGTCGCTGCTGTCGGGCTGATGATCCGATCACAGGAGAGCCTCAACGTTCAGGTGCGCCTCTTCTCCGACTGTCGCCCGCAGGACTTTCTGCTCGACTTCAGCTGGCTCCACCAGGCAGACACCAGGGATGCAGGGTACCACGGATGTGTCGAAGAGATCGCATTTTTTCCCTGGCAGGTTGTGTTCAGTATGGCCTTTGGGCATTGGACTGTAAGTCTCTTGGAGGTGCAACTGTTGAGTTCCTGGCTCGCGTGGACACGCACTGCTTTGAGTTGTGACAGCCTAATGTTGCAATCCTAGAAGTTGGTGCAGGATCTCAGTTGCAGCGGCTTTTTGGGTGGAGGACTGGACAGCAAGGCATCTTTAATCACTCTTGAAGCACGTGTTTCTTCCTAGTACATGTTGCCGGGGATGATGCTGTCATGTTGCAGTCGCAGTGCCACTGGAGTTTTGAGGCTCTTCCAGGAATTCGAGATCCTCTGACAGTTCTTTTCCAGGCAAGATTCGACTCTTGCCTTGACATTGTCGCCTTAGCTTTTCCGTGACTTCAGGGCTTTCTGCTCCATCATTTGGCTGCTGCAGCGATGTATGCCGCGCTCCTTTGCCTCCACCGTCAGGGAGCCTATCTGTTATATTCGCATCAAGAGATCGGTTCTGTTTCCAAGTCGCTCCTTTAGCCGCTAGCTGCCGCTGTGACCAGGGCCGAGCTGCGTCGGAACTCTTGCACTCCTCTTCGAGTTGCCGGTGCGGCACTGCCACGTGCGTGGCAGAGCGGAAGTGCGCAGCGCCGAGCGCAGGTACCGCTCTTGACTCGTCGAGAGCTCTCGCAGATTTCGGGGCACCAATCCACGTGGTCCAGGCCAGAGCCGAGCAGCCGAGTCTGCGCCGAAAACGCCAGCGATTGCAATCGCTCCGCTCTTTCTCTTTCTCCGCTTTCAGAAGGTGGATGTCTCAACGGAGCTCCGTCAGCGAGCACTGGCACGGGCACCCAGCATGTAGCTCGGGTCGGGAAGGAGACCTGCGGTCATGCGAGGCGATTCACGTACGGCTTCTTCGTGGTAGGTCGCGGGGCGCCAACTGCACTCTACGCACGCTCCTCAGAAACTGACTAACCGGCTGACAGCCGGTCCCCGCACGGGCCAGAGGCCAGGAAGATAAATGTGCCGATGCCCAGTGCAAGTTGTTGGCAAAAGTCGAATTTACTGAAACACCTGCCTTTCACACTCCGTGCAACGGGGCCTTGACAATGAACAATGCTTGTGAATTACAAAGGTGGGTTTCTTGCCTGGTTGGCCTTTGTCTTTGGTGCTGCCCAGGTGTACTCATTGCTTTGGCCGCTAGCCTAAGCTTTGGGGTTGAGGGAGAGTCCTGTTAAAGATCTCGACAGCCGAGAGGTTCCAAGACGAGCTCTCGAAGCTGCAGCTGGCCGACTTGCCAGGAGCCTCAGGACCTCAGAAGACTCGTGTTTGCCATCAAGCTGAAGCTGACATGCCGTGAAGTGCTGGTGTTATGCATAAGGTTGCTATACCACAGTGCCTCCATCTTCTTCAGTGTTTGGCACAGGCCTCAGGCGGTCCGTTTGCTCACAAGTTGAGGCATGCTGAAACGTTGAAGTTGTCGATTGAACAAAGTCAGGAACTACTCCTTCCTTTCAGTGCTTGATGCATGGTCCCGCGCGGATATGGCGGTTGCCCCATGCTTCGGAACGGCATAGTGGCACAAAGTGGCATAGTATGCCTTTCAAGCTTCTGCCCGGCAGGCAGGTGCACCTCAGGACCTGTTGGAGGAGAATGGAGCCGCTTGGCTATTCGCTAGTACGTTGATAGCTTAGGGGCCGCATAGACCCTGCGCCTGGACATCCTTGCTTTTATCCAGGAAGCTTTAACGGCGGAGGCTCACAGGGTCATACAGGGTCACAGGAATGCTCCATGCTCGCGCAGAGGGCTTGAGTGCACCGCCCATCTTCGACAAGAGTTGGCCCGGGTAGTCAAAAGAGAAGGCCTAAGCTTAGTCAAAGGCAGAAGAAAGCACTTCCAGAGCCCAGGACCTCGAGCGATCGGATGCGGAGCCTTCGGAACCGGAGGCCGTGTCTATAGAGGAAGGGTGGGATGTGCGATGTGTGCGATGTCCTTGGCCTGCAGGATCTCTTGACTTCGCATGGCATTAATGTCATGTGGGTCTTTGATCTAAGTGCTCTCCACGGTGAACGGTAGGTCCTGAGGAGACTCTGGGACTCCCCTCTTGAGATTTCTGGACACGTCGGACCGACCCGACTGAGAACAGCTCGGCCCATGCCTCTCCTAGCGAAGCCGAGCGAAGCCGAGCGAAGAGAACCGAGAAAGAGGCGGCCACGTGCTGCCAGAATGGCCGTCGAAGCTTTCCTGACGTGAGCAGGTCGAAGTCAAGGTGCTGTGTGCGCGCTAGAGACATCAGGGCATCGCTATACAACACGCGCCGCGCCGCCGCGTCTGCGGTGCTGTGCTGTTGCGCTGTGGGGCCTTCTGGAGAAGCAGAGCCGAGCGGTCCTGGGCGCTGTCGCGAGGCCTCTGCGCTTTATGAAGTCGACGAGGAGGCGCCACGCCATGCCACGCACAGCCACAGTTTGTTCTTTCACAGATTATCTCCGAGATGCGGCGATTCGGATTTGCGGCTCGAAGCTGTTTGGTTCCTTTGTCGGCCTTTCGCCAATTCAGCGCCATGCATCTTGGGTACAGCAGGACCTTTCTCCACCTCGTGGAGGCGCAGTTCCATCCGTTGTCGCCGGTAATGGGCTCAAGGACACCTCTGGGCTTAACCGCGCCTGCTTGGCACTCGCTTTGCGAAACGAGGTGTGGGCGGGCTTTGTGCAGCTTTGTGTATGGTGCGGGTTTCTTTCCAACGGCTTTCCTTGATCGAGGCGATCTCATCGGACAGTGAAGAGAAGATCCGAAAGGCCAGCTTAAGCAGAAGTGCCCGGCATTGTGGATCGTGACAGGGACAGGGAGTTTCTGTAAGGTGAAGCAATACGTCGCTGGCCTCGCCGACTCGGCAACATGCAGCTTCTCCGCATGTGATGACGACGAGGACAGTGGGTGGCTTCCAGGCCGCAGGCGCAGGCCTCACGTTCGGAACTTGAGAGGTACCGGCGACAGAGTGGAGCGAGGAGGTGGGCAAAGAGGGAAATCCAGGAAGCCTCGGCCACCCGGAGTTTTGTCAGAGTCTCGGGAAATGTCCTTGTCCTTCGGGCCCAAAAGGGTTTATAGAAGGTTCCGGCAGTTTCCGACCGGACCAGGCCTTCCCACGATCGGGCTTAAGTGACTGGAAGTCTGTACAGAGGACAGCATGTTGTGTCAACATTAGCATCTGTGGATCTTTTTTGAGGAGAATGGTTTGAGCCGAGGATCATAGAGCATCGCGCGATGTATGGGGCTCTCCCGAAGCAATGCAGATCAAACGGCTAGACCAACGGGTTCTACGCAAGTATACTAGTACCACTACCCAGTAGGTTCAATCGGAGTCAACGTAGTTTCATGCACTCGCGGCGTCCAAGAGTCCCAAGGTCGTCGGCCGTGCCTTTTCTTCATGGCAGGGCAGTGCCGCAACGAGCTCTCATGCCATGGGCTTGTTTGAAGCCGGGCATGCAATGAAGCGCTTGCGTTGTATGTCATGTCGTTTGTGGTTGGAGGCCACTTCTGCCATGTGCCCCATTCCCGTGCAGCGGCGGACAAGATGCAGAGGACTGCATGAGATCCCGTTGCCTGGCCGTCTGACTGTAACCTGCAGGCAGAACTGTTGACCGTGCTCCTCCAGCAGCGAGTCAAGGCCAAGACCACGAAAATGGAAAACGCTCAGATTGGCAAAGACGCAGGCTAGATCTACACTTGATATGCATAGCGCGATAACACTGCAGAAACGAAGCCAAAGGTTTGTCGGGTCCCGATGCTTCCAGGAATGGAGCCTCTGATAGCCACGTTCAGAAAGGACGCAAGTCGCTCCATGTGGTGATGGTCAGCCATGTTCCATTGCTCCGTGATACACGGTAAGATTCTCCAAGCGTTGTACTGCATTGTAGCGGCAGGAGTTGAGGCAAGAGCGACGACATTCACGTCGACGATATGACCTGCCGTCCAAGGCTCGTTGTCTGAATCGCAATGAGGCTATGGCATTGTGCAGGCTGTACCGACAGAGTGGTCTTGTGAGCCGTGAGAGTTACGAATGTCGCAGTGGCCTGTGGTTTTCCGTCATTTCCTGCTCTACACGTGCATCTTCTTCTACAGTCGTGGCAGGCAGCAGCACTCCACGGGATGCGGAGATACAGTAATTATCTCAGGTGCCTTTTTCAACTTACACGAACTTCGGGCTTTTGTTTCGACTGCCAGGCCTTGCAACTCTTGGCCGCAGGGTGAACCAAGATTTCTCACGAAGAGCATCTTATCAGCTATCAAAGCGTCATGACTGGTATTTGCCGTGCTAGTCTTTTGACGTTTTTTCCGGTGCCGAGGTGTTCCTTGCTCTGCAGGAACTTCGCATGCGAACGGGGTGCCTCTCGGTTCCCTTCTGGAGACCAGCCTGGATGAGTCGGTAGCAAGCAGCTAAGCAGCTCATCCAAGACAACTAGGTGTCCAACCTCGTCTAGTTCAGCACATGCAACGCAGCTGGCAGCAGCGCTACTAAAGGAGTTTAGTCAGAGTCAGTTTGAGACAGGCAGTACCTTGGCCCAAGTTGTAGAGCACAATGAAAGCTCAAAGTACTATTGGGTGCTTTTTTTAAGTCGGCAGGGTCTCCGGAAGGATGTCACTAGCTGGAGAAGCGATCTGAATCTGCAAGTCCGCATCTACGCTCCATGACCGGAGCCTTTGTTCCATGAATGTGCATTTCCAGTCCTGGACAGCTGAAGGCTTGATTTTCATGCCTGCTTCTGGGTTTTCGGCTGGATGGCCGAACCGTTTTCCTGGTCTGATAAACGCACCATCGCCGGAGGCTTGCACTCTGCGCATTCAAACTGTCTAGTAACTCTAGTACTGTAGAGCCGGCTGACATCTCGTGCCAAGGTAGCAGGCTCGTTCTTCCACGGGCTTCGTGTTTGTCAGGTCGGCAGATCCCTGATGCCGGGCATGAGACAATTTAGCCGGGATGTGTGACTGCCGATTTGGGATGGCGTTCCCAAGTCTGCATCCATGATTATTGCACTGTACCACTTTAGCCTGCCTCCGCTTTGCACTTGCGTGAGGGTGCAGAAGCGACGGGGAACCATTTTGCTCAGGGAGAATTCGCTGTGTCGCATTGGCATATTGAGAGGCCCAATGGTTCAAGAACAGGAGCCAGCCGGTTTCCGTTCTTGTTTACGAAGTGAAGTGTAGCTGCCCGCAGCCTAGTGGGGCTGTAGGTCTTGGTACTTGATGTGGCAGCCAGCAAATGCTGGAAGATGCTGGAAGTCGGGATGTGCATTTGCAACCTTTGGATTTGAGCACCTGTGGCCTTCGGTCCTCCTAGTGCGTGTACTTTGCACCTTTGCACACAACCTCCCAAGATGCAGATCCCTGCAACAGTGTTGAGCAGAGAAGCCATTCATTACACGGCGGGTGGCACGCAAAAGGTGCAAATGAATAAATCGCGAAGGTATGAGGTCTGCGAATTTAGCTCCTATGGCGCCGATTTTCCCGTTTCTGCGGGTTACGGCCTTGCTGGCACTTGGCCATTTAAAAGAGGCGCCAGGTACGGCCTCTTGTCCAAGAGTCTCGGCACCTGAGCAAGGAGACATCTATGTTCAAGTTGTTCACGGTCAAGAAAAAACCTTTGCCGTGGGATGTACTCGAGATCAGCATGTGGATGTTGTGATGAGCTCAACATATCCCATTGCTCTGTTCATCACGACAGCTCTATCTGGCCTTTGGAGGTTCTGTCGTCGAAAGGGGAGAGCGGCTTCCTCTGGCGGCTGCACCCAGTTTCGCGCGCTGCCTCACCTTTCGAAACGTGGTAGCAGATCTCGGCAGTAGGCCAAGCTAGCTTCGCAGCAACCATGAGGCCACAGGTGGTCCGAGTTGCATCCGCAGTCCGAGGCTCGCCATCGAAGGTGTTGTCTACGACCTCTCGTCGGCGCCTATGTGTTCTGATGTCACGTGTCTCGCATGATCTTTCACTTTAAGTCAGGCTTTGGAACGAACATCCCGGAGGTCTTTTCTTGCAGATGTGGCTCGCCCGCAGTGTAAAGTGCAAAGCAGATTCTGTTCGGCAGGTGTAGAAGTGCTGCGGCAAGTCGCAGGCTCGCCTCTCAACGATGGGAGCAAGAAAAATGAAGTCGCTCTTTCTTCTTTTCTGTTGCAGAGGCAAGGATGCAACTGCAGAATTTCGCCAGGCAGCCACTTACGTAGCCTCGCTCGAAAGCTACGGTCCCGTAGCAGAGTTCTGCGTAGGGGAGCAATAAGCAGAAGGTCACGAAATTAGATTAGCAGGAGAGTTGACTTTGTGCGAAGGTTTGCCCGGCCACCCACTCTTCTCTCGCCACAGCCTACAGCACTTGTCAAGCAAGTCTCAGAGTTCTCTGTTCTTATTGCACCTGAGGCGTCTGTGTCAAAATACCAGGCCAGTGCCCCCATTCGGAGTCGCATCGCAGACCGGGAGATTCAAGCTTGCGAGGTTGGAGCTTTGAGACTACCCCCCCGAGAGTACCGCTGCTGCCTCAGTGAGAACCAGTAGAGTGCAACCCGTACACATATGTGCACATGTTGAAGTCATTATCAGACTTCTCAGCGAAAGGCATTTACGAGCATCCAGTGGAGGAGGATGCCATGCGAAGGCTCGACAAGCACCTGCGCTCCAACAGAAGCCCGATACTGTTCTGGTCGCAGTGTATCGAAAGCTGCAGCAAGTTGAATTTCGGCATGTTGTTAACTCTCATGTGCACTTCGTATATCAAGGACTGTCAGTCTGTTGCTGGCAACCTTTTGCATGCTCATGCGTCCGGTGGAGTGGACGGCAGCGTCCTGTCGTGCGGAAGCTGGGCGGCCATCCTCCGACCTGTGAGCGACGTGAACAACTCTCGGTTTTAATTTCCTGTGGCAGCATGGGATTGCCGGGCCTTGTGAAGGCCCGTCAAGCATGTCAGAACTCCAGAAACCCTGCAATATGATCAACATGTCCTGCCACTTCATTGGCAGAATCTGTCGTCTCTCAGCCAAAATCGCGACAGCCGTAACCCCCCAATAGAAGATGTCAGACGTCCCTGCATGTGGATTGATTTCAGGCACTGCAGCCCTTGTGGTGGAGCTTGGGTAAATTCGTTCGTGGATTTTGGATCCTCACTATGTGAGGAAGAAGCAGAATCTATCCAGTGTGTACATTACGTTGCTTGCGCCATCCTCGGAGGTTGCTGCTGGTCGCGCACTTAGTCGAGCGCAGAAAGGCTCTCTGATCGTGTGCTGCTAGTTTCCAACCACTGAATGCGCTTGTCTTGATACATTGCCTGATTTTGACCGAGTTTGCCCTGCCGAGCTTGGTGTTTGGTGTGATCGGTTTGCAGGCGCGGCAAGTTCAGTGTCGGGGGCTTTGCGGTTCGCGCCGACTTCTGTTTGCATGCTTTCCCCTCAGGTTTTCCTCCAGCACCTTCAAGTGTTTTCGGAGGAGACCGTGCCGCGAGAGGTGGAATGTGGGCTGTCGTCAGCTGTCAGATTTTTGCAGGTTTCGAGGCCTGGTCCACTCTGTGGGCTTCTGGCTGCAGTCGGCGCCGGTATCTTGGAGTGTGCACCTGCAGATAGCTGCAGGATCTTTGTAAATGAAATTCGCAGTGAAGAAGATTGATGAGGGTGGAGAGGTTCGGCGTCATGAGTTACTTGGCTAGTGGCCAGTATCCGTTTTGCGTACGATGCATGCTGTGGGTTATTATCTGCTCTAGGCTTGCCGACTTGTAATGCCTTCAATGCATGTCGCGAATCAAGCCCTCTTTCACGACTTTCCGCCTCCAAGTTCCCGAGACCAGAGACTCAGACTGTCTTCATCCCCCCCGACGTACAGACCGTACAGGGGTACCCAAACGAGTAGGAAGACCCAAGCTGTCTTGAGTCTTGATGTTGTATTCCAGGCTCGCCATTGCAATACTTCATGCTATACTTCAAGCTACTGCTTCCTTGGGTCTGCAACTGTACCGACAGGTAAATGCTGCCCGACATACGACGCCTTTAATGGGATCCTGCTCAGTCCTACTCCTCGTAGCGGTGCTCTGCACACGCGCCGAAGTTCGGGTGTTGTTTCTATGGCTCTGCGTCGCGCTGCCTCAGAGCAAGTCGCCCTACGTCCCCCATGCGGCCCGTGCAATGCGCAATAAGAATGGTGCCCGAGGCTGCGGCCTTTGGTCTCGTCCTGCCCATCAGGCCGAGCCCCCCAACAGATGCACTCTTCTGGTTCCGAGCATCTTTGTGAGTCGCCGCATTGGTACCTCTGGCAGCACTGGCTGGTGTTGGTGTTTGCCTGAGTTCTGAACGTGGCAGATCTGTGGATTTCAGCGGCCCAGCCATAGTGACTTAGGCGTGCTCATGCCATCGTGCCAGTCTCGGGTCTCGCTTGGGCTTGTTGCGTGCTGGGATGTGGGGGCTGCATGGAAGGCGCTCTGCTTCGTTGGCCTTTACGCGGTCATTCCGGGCGCCGCCTCCTCCAGCTGGGCACTGCTCGGAGAAGCTGCACCCCAAGGTTGGGGCACTCAGTAGACAGCAAACTCTAGACGGCATGCGGGGCAATCGACTTCGGGTGATGACTGCCAGCCGAGCCAGAGTGAGCCAAACATACAGGACGAGATCATTAGAGGAGTGGGCAGTGCGACATTCCTCCTATGTGGCTTCCAGCAAACATCGGTTCAATCTCCTTATGCCGGCATCGGCGCTGCGGCATGGCTGACCACATGGATGAAACCTGATGAACTGTTTCACTCGACGCAGCGGCCCTGTGCCACCATCGATTTCAACGGTGCGAGCAGAGATATGGCCCACAACTGGCAACTAGTAGCAACACTCCAAAAATTCATTGCATGCTGCTTGGTAGAGCACCAACAACATCGTGGGCTACTCCTCCTGGTCGACTGCCCAAGCGACAGAAAGAAGAACACTTTTGGCAATGTCTTGACCTCTCGCACAGCATGCCATCTAGCAAGATCTTCATGAGAGTGAGTAGCATCGGGAGACTGCTGTCAGAGATGGCCACTCTGTGACCGCTGGTTCGGCGATGGCAACAAGCGGTGAAGTTGTGTCATGTTGTGTCGCGAAATGAAGCAAGTGACGCACAGCCTGGCAACTCCCAGGTCTTGAAAGGATCTCTATGGGTCTTCTTGCTGTGGAGATCTTGTTGTCGCCAGCCTGCCCCTTTGAGCGCGGCGTATGCAGCCGCAAAACAACGAACATGCCCACATGATTCAGGCCATTAGCCCACCGGTGCTTCCCGTATTTCTGTGCGTCCTCAGTTGGTACGATCGAGGCTGGGGCAGAAATAGGTCTGTGCAAAACGACTTCATGTGTTGTGAGGCCTGCATTCTTCCCATTTCTTCGATGAAGGTGCAACTCTTTTCATCGGCCTTTCCATGTTTTGTAGCAGAAGAAGATTGGAGGGCCGCAGCTCTGTGACCCTTCCGCTGTTTTTCAGGCGTCTACGTCCCGTGGCGTTGGTGTATGGCCTGTGTGGGCTTCATCGTGCTCACCGTGTTTGCGCCCTTGAATGAAGTACTTGAGAGGGAGTCCACGTCATCTCGGCCGAGGCGGCTGGCGGCGGGCCACGGCGCGGCCGTAAGGAGGGCCCTGATCCTCATGGCACTCTACGCCCCTGCCGGGGTCGCAAACTCGGTTCTCACATTGGGTTGAGCTAACAGGCTTCGAGACTCGGTCGGAGCTCTCAAGCTGTTTCAGCCGCGAGGTCAAACATTGGTTGCTTGCGTCTGACGACGGCTAGATTGAGTTGTCGCTTTATGAACGTTTCGCGGGGGACTGTTGAGAGAAACGGCAGCCCCGGGTGGCCGCGCTGATGACTGATTACTAGTGTGAGGACGCGGACAACGCAGAGGCAACAGGAAAGCGTTGACGACGACTGCCTGTACTGCTAATTGGACTAAGTTTAACGAAGCGTGGAAATACCTACCTTCAAACAGGTTGACTTGGAGTGGGGGAGGGTCCGAAGACGCTTGTACTCTGCACGCAAAATGTACGATGATTCACTAAGTAAATAAGATCAATACACCTCCGAAAGCCTAATCTGTAGCTCGCCATGCTCCATTCATGTTTACTTTGCCACGTGCACCCGTGGATCTGGTGTTTACATGTGGGGACTTGTCTCACATGACTTTTTGTTGGGGGTCCAACCTGTTTAAGCCAAACCTGTACATCAGTGCAATTCAAACCTCGAAAAGGCCGTGGTGATACCAACGGTTTCTGGAGGGACAAAGACCGAGGGCTCAGGAATCTGTTCCGGCTCCGCTTAAAGCTCCGAGTTGCACAGTTTGTTGTTCAGTGCTCTTAAGCTTCAGATGTCAGGATGCCGAATCAGCATAGCGCTCGGCTCAACAAGTGGAGCCTAGATTGGTTTCGGGTTCAGTCCGAATAGCAAAGCTCGACATGAAGTCCCTGTCGCCAGCTCGACTGTTGAATCGAGTCAAGAGTGTCCAAATATCCAGGTTGGGGTGTACATTGCGCTGCAGCCGGACTCCAGTGAACTGTTGCAGTTCTTTGCCGTGCACTCGGGTCGTGTCGCCATTGCTTGCGCAGGTAGTTGGAGCATGTAGTTCGGTGAGTTGCGCAGTTCTTGCGCGCACTTTAGGCTTGCGGGCTCTTGCAGTGTGACAGTCGCGAAGTCGAAGCTGCACTGCTTAGGCATCACCTTTGAGAGCCGGTGCGACCCTCGTTGAGGATGTGCACAACTTGCACGTGTCATGTCGAGTTATAGTCATCATTTTTTGGAGGGTGTGGTTCTCAGCCATACAGTTTCAGACATGTACTCCCGTAACCGTGTCGCAGACTGCATCCACGGCATAGTCGCGCACTTTTCCTTCTGTTCATGTCATAGCAGATTCCAGACGAGACGGGATTGTCACGGTTCACACATTGTAATATCTGTCGGAAACGCTTGATCGCGGAGCCGTCAGCATGGGCATCTGTGTTAAAGCTAAGCATCTGCAGCGGTCTTCCAGCTGTGCCTTTCCTGACGACGCATCTAACGGTTCCAGGCCTGCAGCGTTGTGCTGCGGCAAAAGGTCTTTGCCGCGCTGAATTCCACTGACTTTTGTCCTTTGAGCATAATCGAGTTTCGAAACCAGCTTCTCTCACATCGAGCATCATTGCGGAGATTATCGAAGAGTCTTCCAGGTCTCCTCCTCTTCGCCAGCTTAGCCTCGCTGTTCGCGATGTGTGGTGTGCTGGATGTGGCGACTTGTTTGCATCAGAGGCTCCGGCCTCCATGCTACTCAGACAGCCTGCAGATTCGAGGCCATTCGCTGTTCGTCCCGCTTTGCCACACGCTGCTGGGCGCTCGGGCTACGGCTACGGACAAACTATGCGGCCTGTGCTGGAGTGCGCAGGGTCAGGTTTGCAAAACGACTCGGGTCTTTCATGGCCTGCTTTGAACTTTGGTTGTTGAGCAGCTCATCGCCAGGCATAGCCTGATACATATTCGGCATGTCGGTCCTGTTGAAATGAGACAGTGTGGGCAACTTTTCGATGTGTTTGCAAGATGCACCGGTGCTTCAAGCGCAGTGGCTTATACCCAGCTCTAGTATTCCACGGCTGTCCCAAGGGTCTGGGCAGCTTCGGGTTCCTTGCAGCTTGGGCAGCTTGGGGATTCGAGTCCGTCCCTTCGTAGTTTCATTGTCCATGTTGCACACAGGCCAATCTTTGTTGCAAGACGCCGCGGTCAGGTGTAGCCTTCTGTTTCGCGGTCATGAGCTTCGTTGCTTGCGGACTGTCCAGGCGGGTGTGATGACAGGTGCAAATGAACCTTTCTGTTCGGGTACATTGTTGAGTCGATTATTGCGAAGGGAGGGTGGACGGAAGGAGAGAGCGAGAGACAAATAGGGGGCGCCTGGAGCGCGGGCGTGGAGGTCGCTTCTCCACCTCTTACTCTTGCGAACGAAAAAAGAAATGACCCTGCCCAAGTCCTGGCTGCCCAGCAGCCCAGCAGCATTTCGTGGAAGCGACGAAGCTGCTCCTGTTTCAAAAGGGAGATGGATCTTAAGTCACTTGTCACAAGCTCGAGGCCCCTACGACGGCAGTGCCGTCGAAGAGCACCGGCCGAACTCCCGCCTGACCTCAGAGAGTCCAGAGAGGGCAGGCCGAAGGCTCCGGGTCGGAGAGGGTCGAAGTTCTATTCCTGCGCCCGCCCACATTACACGCAACTTCTCCTAGGACATCCGTCAGACATGTCGGGGAGCGGTGCATGCCACTGCAGCTGCAAGATGCTGCAAGTCCTGAAGCATGTTTCGAGTCGAGGCACGGGGGTGACCTTACAGTGTAAGTGATTGTGACCGGTGGCGCTGCACACAAAACATGGGCCAGCTGGACCAGGACCAGGGAGGTGCACACTCTTTTCTGTGTCGATCCACAGGGGCAATCTGAATTTCACGGCGAGGGTGGGCCAAGAGCACATACATTGCGCGGCGGAACAAGCCCTTACGAAACGACAAAAGTCTGCGGGCTTTGTGTGCACGTGTCCTCCTGCTTGTTCAGTTGGCGTTGGCTGATGGCTGTGGCAGTGCTTCTGCACTTCCTGGAGCTCTCAAGGCACATGAGCGGAGTAGTAGTTCATATGTTTAAATTCGGACAGGGAAGTGCCAAGCTGTACGAGACTTGCAGTTTGGTGTCTTCTGACAAAACGTGAGCATCTGCCACACAGGCATCACCGCGCCGACTTGGATAAGGTCCGTGAATCTTCACGCAGCGCGTCGCGCAGCGAAAGTCGGTGCTTGTCCTCTACGTGCGTCCTTTCGAGGCCGCCTTGGCCGGAGGATTTGCGGAGCTGCCGTGGCACTTTTTGGGTGCACAGGCACGGCACCCTAAGGGTTTCTCCGGTGTGTGTGGAGGCTGCGGAGCTTTGTGAATTTCCCAGGCGCTTTGGGACACCAGTCGTGTCTCCTTCCTGGGCTCCATCTGGAGGCACATGCGGCGAAGTTTGCTTTGTGCTCACGAGGCGATTCCCGGTGACAATGTGCTTGCGAAAAGGAGTATTTCAGTCTTTCTCTTCTGGTGGCAGGGCCACCGTGTGCAATCTGCAGAATGCCTGTCCCTCATTCTTCGTGCAAGTCCCAATTCATCGGGGCTTGCACGTGAACTTTGCACTTGGTTTCAGATTTCGGCCTGCCAGGTGGTGACACTAATCATTCCCCATGAGCTCCGCGTCTATGCCTGCGAGGCTTGGGAACGTGACTACCAGCATCTAGCTATGCCAGCGCTCACTTGGGATCCAAGGCACCAGTTCCATACTACGGAGAGCAGGTCGAAAGCTTAGCCACGTGCTACGATGGTGCTTGAAAATCGAACAGACCGACGCAAAGGTCTAGCAATATACGTGCTGTCCAACGACTCCCTTTCTCACTAAATCTGACTCTCGAAAGATGCTGAACAGGTTCACCTTGCCCAGTCTGGCTCCAGCGTGCAAACCCCGTTCTTGGCTTCCTGTAATGAGTAAAGGAAGTTGACATGGTTGATGGCGCGTTGGCGCCCCTACAATCCTAGGACTGCAAGAGCACGAAGACACTAGCCTGCGCGATGCATTATGCATGTCTATTGAAAAGGGCCAAGCAACGGCGTAGGCTATAGACTTCTTTGGCACGGAAAAACTGCAAAGCTGAAGGCTCAAATCCGAAATTCTGCCGTCAGAATGCGGTTCCGGCGGGTAAATTTGTGTTTCGGGAGGATGGCCTTCAGAATCAAAAGGGCTTTGCAAGCGTGTGCAGGCTTTTGTGTTAGCGGGTGAAAAGTGTTCGAGGCCT
This sequence comes from Symbiodinium sp. CCMP2456, assembly GCA_905221635.1. NCBI lineage: Eukaryota > Dinophyceae > Suessiales > Symbiodiniaceae > Symbiodinium > Symbiodinium sp. CCMP2456. Next base: position 27,491 of record CAJNDV010031447.1, on the reverse strand, counting down.
TAGCAAGGGACAAGCAGCTATTTTGCAGCACTGTCTTCAACGCCGCATAGCTTCAAGCTGGACTTAAACTCTAAATTTTTACGCCGCAAAACAACCCAAAGCCTATGGCAGCAGCAGATCAGGTGAGGGCGGTGGGGGCTGTGGGGGCGGTGGGGGCGGTGGGGGTGGTGGGGGTGGTGTGGGTGGGGGGGGTCCGGGCACGCATTGGCAGCCTTTAAATACTTTAAATTTAAATACAAAGGCGGTGAGGGCGGGGCAGCCTTTAGGGGTGGGGGCAGTGGGAACGGTGGGGGCAGTAGGGGTGGTGGGGGGGTGGCGGGGGCGGTGAGGGCGGTGTGGGTGCGGGGGGGCGCGGGCACGCATTGGCAGCCTTTAAATACTCTTTCTAGTATAGTACAGCAAATAAATGGACGCCACTGCTAGCACGACTGAAAACAGGCCACAAGCCACTTCTACTGGCAGTTGCAGGCGGTAAGCGCGGTGGAATACATGGCGCACCAGAAGCCACCACTGCTGCTGGCACCACTGAAAGCAAGCCACAAGCCACTTCTACTAGCAGCTCGGGGCGGTGAGAGCGGTGGGGG
>CAJNDV010031447.1:0-26807 GCA_905221635.1 Symbiodinium sp. CCMP2456 | reverse complement strand
GGCACGCATTGGCAGCCTTTAAATACTCTTTAGTATATAGTCATTGTCAGCCTTTAAATACTCTTCAGTATATAGTACAGCAAATACATGGACACGCTAAGCGGAATAAGCAGGGGCTAGCAGCCTTAGCAGTGGTGTCCAGGAGGAAACCTTCGGGGGAATCACGGGCGCCGCCCCGAAAGCGGGGTCGACGGATAAGGAGGCTTGAGTTCCCCGCGAGCACGAGCCAGCCGCCTCGGCACAGACGTCATTACGGAAGCAGAAACGCTGAAAGTGGCAACCTCCAGAAATTCCTCAAAATCCGAAGTGAATGCCGACTCGGAAAGCTGAACAGTGTCGAAAACAGCAGGGCGCCAATGCGCTACCGGCCAACTAAATTAAAAGCAGAAGTCTTTTCGAAGTCCCTTTGCCCGACTCAGGTGGCAATGGGTCTGGCAGCACAGTATGTGCCGCCAAAGGCCTGGTTCCACGTGTTCCTGCTGAAGCCCAATTGTCACCTTCCGATAGTGCTTCTGCTATCGCCGTCAGTGAAGGCACGTGGGAAAGACCCGCGCAGACCAAATTTCTTTGTTTGCAACGTTGGTGCGGCGCTTGAATTTGCCAAGTATGATCACCTTGACCGATGGTTTCTGCTTTCATGGGTGCATCACACCAGAAGCTCGCAGTGGCCACTGTCCGCTGTCTTTGTGAAAAAGCGTAGGCACAGCTAGTTAAGAGGATCGTTGTTGAAATTTGGGCAAATCACCAAGCATCGGCAAGCTTCGAGCTCCCAGAATCCTGTAGCTACTGTAGGAGGATTGTTGAGCACCCTTGAGATCTTCGGAGCTCCACGACGCAGAATCCAAAGCAAAATCACAATCAGAAAGGGAGATGATGCCGACAGTCTGTTTTTACGCCCTCGCTGTGGACTCGTTTTAAAGCCCTTCCACCAATGGCTCCGCACACCACCCGTAAATTGTATGTACCAGGGTGCTGAAGATGATCTTGGAGCCACTTGAAAGTCTCCAAGTTTTAGGCTTCGAGTAGGTGCAAACCATGCATGGAGCACGTTGTGTTTGGTGGCACCAGGTCAGATTGTGGAGTCCTGCATAACGGATCTGCAGTCGCATCCTCGTATGCTTGCCGCATGGCAGCCTTCCCACACCCGGCATAGCATCCGAAAGCAGACCGTGCCCGAGGCACACTATGAACACCCTCGTCGATGCGCCTGTCTCATGTTGTCAGGCTTTACTGGTATGCCCGTTCTGGCGCATTTCAGTTCGATGATGTTTTGGTCGGGCTTAGAGCATCTTTGATGCGACACGACGTGCGTTGTGACACACCTGGATGCACACTAGCTGGCGTTCAGAATGGGTAATTGGTCAGCTCATTGGTTTCTTGGCTCGTAGTCTTCGGTTGATGTCATCTAAGCTAACTGCATGTTTTTATAACCTCAGTGAAACGGCTGGGGAACGGGGCGTGGATACGGCGGGGAGTGCCGAGTGCCACCCTCTCGCGCAGCTCAGCTCGGAGCCACCAATTGGAAACGGGCTGCCAAATATGCGAACATCCGTTGGCAACGGTAAAGATGCAAGATCATTCATGCTGCGGGTGAACTGGGTGAGCTGAATGTGTAGGGCATGACGTGCATTCAGTAATTGGAAGCCGATGGTCTGAGGTTTGGGGGGAGTTCCATGATCCCAATCTTCCAGGTCTCTGTGCAAACGCCGCTTGGACCGAAATGGAGACGCGATACGTCGCGTCGATCCGTGTCGCATTTGACCGAGGTGGTCATGGTGATCCCCAGCTCTGATCAGGGCTGGGCCAAGGCAGGAACCATTTTGCGCGGAATGTTTGGCCGAGCCTTGCCCCGCAGGAAATCAATCTTTCGGTCTGGGAGTCCGGGAAGGTGCGCTCTCCCCCCCCTCTCCCCCTCTGCAGCCCTGTCCTTCTTTTTATTTTTTTTTTCTCTCTCTCTCTCTCTCTCCCTGTCTCCGTCTGCCTTTCATTTGGGAACGACTTGCAGCGATCGCCAAAGCAGAGGATGCCTTCGATTGGTACGTGAAGAGCAAGGCAGGGAGAAGCGTACGTGCGCTTGGCCGAGCCCTGCTCTGAGAGCTCTGCCGTGCAGGGGCATAAGAAAGCCCTGACACACCCTCAGCTTCAGCTCGCGAGAGTCTTGCAGCTGTGGGTTATCTAGAAAGGCTTTGAGAGCAGTTTGGATGCATTGCATGCATCCCGTCATGTTCGTGACGAAGGATGGAGCACACGTCTGGCATCCTCCGCACGTTTGGCAATCTTTTGGCTTCCCTCGAGCCTGCCGAGCCGATCAAGTATCAGGACCTTCGCCTGCTTCCCAAATTTATAGAGCTCAAGTACGGCGGAGTACCAACCATGTCTGCACAAGAGCATGGGCAAGCAACCGCCGTGTTGCTCGGGGCTGGAATGCATGTTGCGGTGCGAAGTGCGTTGCGGTGCCAGCATTGGTGTTATCAGGACAGATGCCGACGATGTGGGCGCACAGTCGAGGCAGCTCAGAAACAAGATCGTCAAGTGTTACCTGGTGAGGGTCTATAGTGTCGGCTGTCAAACTCGCTAGGTGAATATGCTGCCGGGAAATGAATACGTTGCGGCTCCCATGATAGAGAGAGACAGACAAAGCGCTAAGCCTTCAAATCGAGTGCTACCTGCTACCTTCTGCAGACCACAATGGCCTCCTGACCTCTTTCATCCTTTCCCCTTATTTGTGAGCATCCGAGCCTGGAGTGCTGTAGGCTGGAGACTGTGCCGCCCATCTCGAGTCTTCCACCTTGGTGCTTGTCATGGTTGAGTCTACATACCTTCTGGTGCTGCCTTTTGCGGAAAGTAACAGTGTGACATCAGGGTAGCAAGTCCAGCAAACACTCTGGCTACCGAGGGGCGAGATTTGCCTACTTACCGTTCTTTCATGTTGTATTAGGGTACTGTCCCCTTGAGTTTTGATTGGCCGAGAAAAGTAGTCGCTGTTTAACCGGTACCCGGAAACTTTGTATCCCTTCGAGTCGCCATATTTCAGAGGGTGTTTCCCTTTTCAGCCTGTGTCCGCCTCCACCCCATACATCCCCTTACCCTATCGGATGAGCCATGGTGCGAAAGATGTCACTTGGGATCGAACACAAGACAGTATGTGCACGACCGCGCAAACCTCCGGATTGTACACTGTTCCTGCCACGAGCTCGTCAGATGCTAGTGCAGGCGGCAGAGAGGAACCGAGAGCGAGGAGCACGAGGCATAGTTGTTGGCGGGCCGTGCGTAGCTATCCCCAGAAGAAAGCTTGCGTTGCCACCAAGAGACGGAGGCGTGAACGGCCAACAAACAACAGAGCACCTGCCTAGACGACCACCTGGCAGACATGTTGCGGGCAAAAAGCCAAACAGGGGGCGGCACCCGAGCCGGTGGATCTGCCGAGCACAGCAGCTGTTGCAGGACAACTGCGAGGCTCAACAGAGTGTAGCACATGATCGCAACTTTCAACTTGCTGGTTCGATGGAGCAGTTCTTTGCAGCTCATCCGGGGATCCTCCAACGAGACTTTGGACGCTGTTGCACCACCATCACAAACCAACACGTATATGAAAAAAACGGGCGGCCCCGCCCGACCCCTCAAAGAGGTAGTATAAAATATATATGTTTTATCTATTTACTTGTCCGCCTATTCAAAAGCAGTCACCGTAGAGCCTTTGCAAGATGAATCCCAATCTTGTCCCGCATGCAACACTGCGAAGCACCGAAGTTTCGCGAGCGAACAACAACAAACACAGTGCGGAGGAATGCCCCCTTATGCCCTGATCCGAAAAGTTGTGGCGGCTGTTGGCGCGTGTTGCCACTGTCATTTTCCGGCTTTCGTTTCCGATTCGTATTTTTTATTGCTGGGACCTGTTCTTGACAGCAAACCGTGCCATAGCTTTCGAGGCTTCGCCAGGCCAGCCTGCACCTGCCGCCTGCCGTGTTTGCGGTGCCAGCACCTTCCGCCTCCTTGCAAGCATAGCATCCAGGAATTGTGGCTGACACAAATCCCAAGTTGCAATGGAAGCCAAGGCTATAACCTCTTCTGAATTCGAAGGAGCATTCCCAGTTAGCTTCGCTGGCCCAGTGTATATAGAGAGCAAACAGGTGCTAAGGCGCACCCGGATTTGACGCTTGGTGAAAGCATTGCGTGTTGTATGGCACCTTGAGGCCTGCCATTTGCCGCCTGCTGCAATTTCTGATTCGAAAGGTGCTCCAGGAGACCGCAGCTCAGAGGGCTCCGAAGCGATCTAAGTCTCCAAGAGGTTTCTACTCGAATGCGATCTCATGGCGATATCGCCACGCTGCCTGGAGTCTTCTGCTCCGGTGCCACCACGTCGGGCCTTGCTCCTGCTGCCCAGAAGGTGCCTCCATGAGATTTCCATCCCAGCCGTTTGCATGGCTGCCTGCCTCATCCGCTAGCACTCACCCGAGGCGTCCACCGTTTGAGGGTGCTGTTCTAGCGGCGGCATTTCGGCGTCATTACATTAATATCTCACTTCGGTTGCGATGTTGACATCATTCATGTGCGATGTTGCAAGCATACACAAGTTTGTGTTTGTGTCGCTGAGATCGTAGCGGCAGCTCCACCCCTTCTCCAGCGAGCTCGACCATGTTCGACGCAGACTTTCAAATCAAAGAGTGCCTCGTGCAGAAGGTGTGTCCGCCTTGATTGAGTCATTATGTCGAAATCTGAGGATGCAAGGAGCTTCCGCTTGGGGCGGCCTGCCTGGTGCTGTATTCGGACGCAGAGGCTTAGCTCAGTTTTTCGCCTTAGTGGCCGATGCACGGACCCGAGCTGGTAGGTCGGAAGCAGAAGGCTGAGCCGCATCCACGACATCCTCAAGGAAGCTGAGCAAATGCTGGGAGGCTCGGAAGAGGCCAGACTTGGAACCCAGCTCCGGAAACCCGGAGCATTTTCCGTGCCATGAAGGCAGAGACCGAGGCACTCCAGCTCAGCCTTCACCTGAGGCAGCTCCAGCACCCTTTTTTCGGTTGTTTGCAGTGGAGGGAAGCCGCAGAGGAGCTGCAGGGACGACCCCGGCCGACTGGGGCCCGGTGTGGGGCGCCTCAGCCGGGAGCTCAGTGCTTTGCTTCTTTTGGCTTCGACTTTTTCGGCTCACAGGTGCTTGGCTGAAAGAAGGTGCGTCGCAGGGTCGCCGCTTTCTGGGTGGAGACAGGCACGAACTCCCGACACGTTAGACTTAGGCCCTTAGCGACAGCACTCACGGCCATGACAGCTGTGTAGAGCTAATCGCGTCTTGTCCCGAATCAAAGCCATGCCGCCCTGCCCTCAGTCTTGGAAAATACAGGTTTTTATCGTTTGTGTGCGCCCGGAGCCTGTCAGAAAGTCATTGCGGGCATTACATGGCGTGCTAAGTGCTGCTCCCAAAGGCCCCCTGCATCGGGATGGCCATAGAGCGCTCTGAGCAGCAACACAACGGGCCGGGCGAACTTCTCTCTCCACCACTTGGGACGTAGTTCTGGAGGAAGTTCTATCCACGTTTGATGCTTTGACTTTAGCAATGCCTGAACATACGCCTTAATCGCATCTGCAGTCGTGGTGGCATGCCCACGTAGTCACCCACTTCAAGTGCTGTGCTATAGCACGAAGGCACTTAGCACCTCTGTGAGCTGCACCAGAAACATCGGTGTGCCAGGCTGTCTTTGCGCAGCGACGTTGCTCTCGTCGGTGCACTGCTCACATCTCGCAGCTCCGTTGGCAGACAGCCTTTGCGAAAGAACACAAGTTGCATCAGCGTACAGACCGCGCAGTGTCCCATTCCCCCAAGGCTCCTGGTGTCGCCGCCTGGCTGGTGCTTCACTGCAGAAGCTGCAAGCTGCGAAACAGCCTTTGAAAGGCCCATGAGTACCATGATGGGGGACGTTTTTGGAGTCTTGTGTGGCCTTTTCAGGGACTGACTTGGTCCTGCAATGGATGCTGACAGTCTTGAATGAAGAGCCGTGCCAGCAGGTGGCTCTGGGGTGCAGGTGTAATTGGGTTCTGCGGGCATCTGCTGGCCTTGCCATGGGAGGCATTGAAGGCGGCACGCGAATTGGAAACCTCTTGGCCCTCTTTGCAAGACGAGGCGAAATTCGAGAGCGAGAGGTCCGAGAGGTCCCAGACCCCACACTTCCCTTGTCAATTTGTTCCTTCACTACACCAGGTGGTCAACAAGTCTCCGTTTTTTCTCAGCCAAGCAGTACCTATTGCGAGGTTTTGTCTTTTGGTTGCTGGCTTCTGTGACGTCGGCTTGGTTGTTTAGATACGAACGCTTCCGAAACTGTTCCGGGCCTTTTAGAAGTCGTTGAAGTGCTACAATAAAAGGTTTCCAGGTTTGCACGCCCGCGCCTGTTGCTCTTGCTGAGACGCCCCGGAGCCCTTGTCGGCCCCACTGCAGAGGCTTCATCAGCACCCGCGCTCGTGCCTGGCAGTGAGTCTGATCGACAGGTCCTTCCCCCCGAGCTTTGCGACTTCCTCCGTTCTCTTGAAGTGCCAGAGCCGCTCTGCGCACAGGACGTCCAAAGCACCTAAGAGAAGAGGAGGGGCACAGGGACCGTGACAGGAGCTCCTTTCGGCCAAGGAGAGGGAAGAGCTGGAAGAGGACCTCGGCCCAACAGGGAAGGATGAAGCTTCGGAGCGGTTTTTGTGAGGAGCAGAGGCAGGCTGAGCTCGCCCCACAGCTGCAGTTCGCAGCCCGTTGCTGCTGTGAGCTGGACTTGTGCACTTCAGGCTGGCATTCCCCTCATAAAGGCCGTGCAGGATGGGGACGTTGAGGCAAGAAGACTCCGAAAGCTTCCTTTCGCCAGCTTGACTGCGCGAGGCAGTCCGCAGCCTCCTCGAATCGGGTGTGCCTCTTCAGCTGCAAAGAGCTTTGCCCTTCGCAATTCGTGGTCTCAGATAGGACCTGTGAGGAGTGTGGATGCAAAGTTTCGGACCAAGCACCACGAAGTGCGGCTGGAGAGACTTGGCACGCCTGTGCGGCACTGCTCATGGAGCCGGAAGCGAGCGTCAGGAGCACATCGCCTGTGCAGTGGGCGTGTCTCGTCCTGCATGTCGCCAACACGACGACGACCACCCTGCCAAGCTCATAGTTGGGGCCTGAGACCGCCTCTAAGAGCTCCGGAGCCTCTGCCGAGAGTCCGGGTCTTGTCGGAGGCGCGAGACCTGAACCTTCGACTATTTCCGGATCGGGATCCCTGCATGGAAGCAAAAGGAATCGAGATCTTGCGTGCCTTTGCCTGCAGGCTGCAGCCCGTTTTTGATTCGAGTCTTTCGAGCATTCGCCATTCCCAACCTGAGGATTACTCGTCGAGTACCGAGGATCGCTGGAGGCCTTGGAGCATTAGTCTTCGTTCGTCTTGGGTTTTGTTCATTGCCCGGCCACTTGAGGCTTGGTGCGTAGCTTGTTTGAAGCTACGCGAGGCCTTGGACTCCGACGGCGGGACGCCGGCGTTTTATGCGGCCATGGCAGGTGCCGAAGCTCCAGAGAGGGATCACTCAGACCTCAAGGGCTTGTGCTTGCCTGCTTTTCTTGTCCTGACGAAGCCCTTGTCTGTGAGAGGGACAAGGTGTGATGGTGGTGTCGCTGTCTCAGGAAATGTGCGGTGCTTTGAGCACATGCTGCAGGCAGGAGGTGAGAAGGTTTTTCACCACCAGGACTCTTTGTGCAGACGTTTTGTGGCATTACAGTCAATCCAAGTTTGAGTCTTTCTCATGCGGTTGTTCGATGTTGTTCGGTTAGAGGCGCAAGGCAGTGAGCAACCCATTAATACACTGCATCTTTGGATTTCAAAAGGCACCCTCCCCTACGTTCCCAGCTGGACTCCCGTTAGGGTCATGAACCGGTGCCAGCTGCGGGTTTCCTGCACGTCTGCAGACACGGAACTGCAGAGGATTATTTGGACCGATATCCACTCTACTGGGCAACATCAAACGACCAGCCGGCCGCGGTGCAGTGGTTATTGCAGCACACTTGCTTGCCCGTGGTGCGAATCTCAGTTGTTTTGTTGTTTGGGGTTTGTGAGCATTTCGGAAGCTTTACCACCTGCTGCTGGCACTGTTGCACGACTTCGCAATCGCCTTCTGAGAGCTCGTGCAGCTGCCAAGGATGCACGCAGCCGGCACGGGCGAACTGCACTGGCGAAGGCTTTCTCGTCGACGCCTCTCACATGGCGGACCTCACATCTGTGCCTCTCCAGGCTGCCTGGTCAGACTCTCCGGACATCGCCGCACCGATGCTGCAAGCAAGTGAGTGTGTTCTGTGGAAGTCTGCCTTGTGCTCGATTTGATCCATGGACCCCTCGGAGGCGATGTTGCTGGAGAAGCATGCGGATCCACGAATCGTCGACGACCACCAGCGCACAGCCACTCTCTGACGCACACATGCCGTGTTGCAACAGTCGTAGAACGTTGCAGGGCTGCGTCAGGGATGCGACGACAAGCTTTCACCGCCGTGTAGCTCATGGGCCCATGACATGCCGTTATGAGTGGCTTGCCTGTCCGAGAGGTTCTGCACATGGCATCTTGGGGTGCTTGGGGTGGTCGCCGTGGTGGCAAATTTGTGAATGGCCCCTCGACTATATAGGCGGCATCTGATGAGTCTTCTTCGGCCGCTGAGCTCGAGATGCCTTGTCAGGCCGCGCTGCAGGGGCCAGCCCCAGATGCGTGCGGCTCATCCTGACAACGGAGGAGGTGGTTGACAGCTGTCGGGCGCTTGCTGGGGTGCTGAACTGATGGGCTTCGGCGCTTGACGCGTCATCCTTCAGTGTTGATGCTCCTCTTCGGTGGCAGGGGCGCCTTTGCATGCACGCTGCCGACCGTGATGGGGGGACGCCGATTGCCATCGCATCAGCAACGGGCGCACTGGATGCGCTCGAGGATGCGATGCAGGGCTGCGAAGGGGTTGAGAGCATCACTGTCTCGCCTTATCTGTCACGCCACCCAATGCGTTACTGAAGTGGCTGAGCATAGCGTCTGCACTTCAGGAGCTGCTGCATTGCCCAGAAGGACTCAGGTGGGGGAGCTGCCAGCATCGCTTCACTTTGCAGCGACCTTTTTGCTGGTTCTGCATCTTCCCACAATTCTCCATGTTGCGCGGCCTGCAGGCAGGTCCGTGATCCTCCACCGGAGCTGCAGGAGACAGCAGCCAGGGAGCAGCCTTGACAGGATTGAAGGCTCTTCCCGCAAACTTAGCTAGTTCAAGGATGATTGTATCGGTATTCACAAACAAACTGCAAGCTTGTCCGGCCCCGTAGATCCAAGCGTGAGTGTGACCTGTGCAGCACATTTCTCACGCACGGTTTACGGATGCTTCTGCGTTGAGGACTTTCTGCCTCTTGCAGCGGCAGCTTTCCGCGGCCATGTCGACTGTGCCTTATCATTGAATGTAGCAGGATGCTGGCAGGCGGACGACTGCATTCGCTAACACACAGCATTCAAATAGTATCCCCAGCCAGGCATGCAGATGCTGCTGGATGCTCGGGCGACGCCGGAGCTTCGCGCAAAGAGCACTGGCAGGCGCTTGGCAAGGAATCTCACAAACCGGACTGCAAGCCATTGCTTTGTAAGACTTTGCCCATCAGTCTGCAAACTCTCGTATCAAGGGAGTGATGGAGGCTTCTGCTGGCTTACGGTCCATGTTTTCAAAATTTCTCGGATGCCGTAGCGACATAAAGCCCTTGTAGGCCCGAATCGAGTCCGGGAGGCGCTCGAAGTGGAAAGTCTTTTGGTGCTCTTTGAGCTTGGGTTTGGTGTGTTTCCTGCGGCGTGCCACTTTGTTCGGTGCCCACTTGTCACCTCTGATCAGGTCTGCCATGGACTTCGCCGTGATCGGACAGGAGTCTGCAGAGTCCATCTGAGTCCTGTGTGTGGGGGTTGCAAGTGGCGATGGCAGTTCCCCTTGAGTGGAAAAGTCGCTTTCCTTCAACGGGATTGTGAAGTCGGCTTCCGGTTTCCTTCCCTGGAGCTCCTGTCAGTACACTCTAGGAATTTCGTGCAGAGGAGCTCCCCACTGCCGAGCTCTTGGTCACTTGGCGGCAACGTCTTCTTTGAAGTTTGCAAATCTCCGGATTGTCGGGCGACATCCCGAGGCAAACCAGCTGCTGCCGGGTGCCAGCGCAACTGCGATCTTTGCAACAGCTCTGACCTGGGCCGTGCACACCGGAGTGCCAGGTGGGGCGAGAATCTCAACTGCCAGCAGCCACTCTTGATTCTGGAAGTAGGCGTACAACTACAACCAGCAATCCGATGCGATGCTCCAAAGTCGGGAGAGAGCGTGGAGGGTTTCTTTCATTTCTGCAAGAGATCCTTTGCGACTCTTTTCCGACTGGAGTCTTGCGGGGGCAGTTGGCAGATTTGCGCTGCAGCATTAGTAGAGGCTTCTGAACAGAATTCGACATGTGGATGTGCTTGATTGCGATGAGATTCAAGTTCAAGGTTTTTCTTCTGTGAGGCATGATTCGACTGCTTGCTCAGCGTTGTCCGGAGGCCTTGCAGAGTCAGGAGCCTCGATGCCCGACCTTGAATGTGTGAAGATGCACCCTCAGTTCGTCCGCTGAGCTGTAGCTTTTGCGGAGAAAATAGACACCCTCCTTGGATCATCGCTTGCAGCAGTTCGTTTGGCAAGAGCTTGTGTAAATTGGCAGCGGAGCCAAAGCTGCCTCGATCCAGGTTGCCGTGGACCCAGGGCCGAACACCACCGTTGATGACTTCATAGGTGAGTAGAAAGTTGTCGGCGCTCCGTTGTGCTGCGGTGGCGCCGAGGAGACAGGAGACCATGACAAAGCGGAGCCAGACCACGCCAGAGCAATGCCATGCATCTCCTTAGCTGAGGGCGAGAAGCCCTGTCGCCGGCACTCCGACGAAGGAGACCCTGGCTCCTCGCTGGAACCAGTGCATCTCCTTAGCTGTGGGCCGAGAGGCCCTGACACTCCCGAGCAAGAGGACCCGAAGCCTGCCAATCAGGCGACGAGAACCGAAGATCAAAGCCACACCTCAGCAAACCTTAGCTAGGCAGCAGCTTGCAGCAGAAGGCACTTCAGCCTGCCAGCCAGGGAGGATGCTTACGTCTCCCTGCCACGTCTGCAGCACGAATGCTGCTCATGACGTGCGTCTCAGGAACAGGTGGGTTTGCGTACCCCAGCCGAGGCGCCGGGCCAAAGCCGAAGGCGGCATGCAAACATGACGAAGGTGTGCATGTGCAACGCAAAGCATGCCTCGCGTGTGGAGCAATCAGCTGGACACAGTCATGACACATGTCGCGCACCGGCCCCGAGGGGGTCCAAATCGCATCGGGTGAGACACCCCCGCACATGATGGAAACACCGTGCCCCTCGACCTGGCTAGCGATCATGTGCAGGCGCTTGACCAGGGCAAAAGCATGAATACCCTCACATGGAGCATCACGAGCATGGTTGCGCTTATCAACCAGCCAGCGCTGCGGTCTCGCCAGGCGCCGAGTCTCGCGCACTTCGTCGGCGGCGCGCTGCTGCGCAGCTCTCTCATCAAGAATGTTCCAAGTGACTTGACCGTTGGTCCAGCGACCCCAACGACCGCTGCGCTTCCAAGGCACGGGCAAACATGACTCGAGGGCCTTGACCGGCCGAGCCGCCATGAGGGCCGCACGTTGTGGGCTTTGCCCCGCTTGAGCTTGTAGGCAGCCCATGTTGCTGCGGCTTTAAGCGCCCTGCAAGCCGCGACCACTGAGAGGTCTGCTGTGTGGCCCAGCAACAATAGTCTCTGAGGATCTCTGCTGCTGCGATCGCCTTTCGCTTCACCGCCCGTAACAGCTTGCCTGAATGTCTCAGTATAACAACTGAGTTCGGCGGCGTCCGGGACACGACCATTCAGAAGACAGGCCCAAGCCGCGATCGGGCTATAGACGGTGGCACAAAGGGCCACGCGCATCAGCCTTGTCCTTACAGCAGTGTCAGCCGAGCCGGGGCGCCGACTGAAAACCTGAGTCTTAGCCTCGTGCGTTCTGAGGCGAGAAACCTGCGCAAGCTCCTCCCACGTGCCAAGAGCGACACGAAGAGACGCCTGAGAGGTGGACAACAGGGTGCGGGCCATCGAGGTACAAGAAGCACTCTGTGCCCGGAGCCTTAGCAGCAGCAGCTGTTTGCTTCGGGGCTGCTAGGACCTGCTAGGACGGCGGCCAGACCCACCGGACTCCAGGGATTTATTCGGGGGGAGCCCAGCGCACTGCATTAAGGGCTCCGGGCACGTGACGCCCGCAAAAGGTGATCCACTGCACTTGTCTCTTCCACTGGTTGAGCAGGGACTGTTTCCGGTACGCATCGGTACGCCCATGGCCCCAAGGCTAAGTAGGGCGAGAGGATAGTCGCACGAATCGAAAGCTTTCCGATAGTCAAGAGCCGCAGCATAGCTGTGAGCCTCACTTGGGAAATCCGTCTCTGCTGCAAGTAGCAAACCTTGTGGGTCGACACCGTGAGCCCCTCCTGCTTGCCTGAGGCGGCCCCATGCCCTGTAGACGGCACTGCTAATAGCAATAGGACGAACTTCATCAAGGGACGGGCAGCAATGAGTCCCCTTTAGGAATGAAGACCATGTTCCACTGCGTAAAGCTCTCAGGCCACTGACCAGAATTTTCACAATGGTTCAGGAAGGAGGCAAGCTGAAAGAGGCCTTCTTCAGGAAGCGAGCTCAAGCAGTCAGGAAAAAACCATAGAGCCCAGCCGCCTTGCCCTCACTTTCTTAAGGGAAGCCTTGAGGTCTTGGGCCGAAAGCGGAGAGAGAGGAAGAGGGCCCAAAGGAATATGAGAACAGAGGTAGTCACCATACCTCTGTTGAAACGCTGTGCAGTGCGTGTCCGAGGCTGATGGGCCCCGAAGCTAGTGCTCCAATGCTCTTTTAACGCCTCAGCCGCCGCAGGGCGTTTACTGAAGACTTTACTTACCCTCAGGATTCTGAAAGCATTGCGGGCTAGGGCCTGTGCTTTTGATGCAAGAAGTAGCGCCCGACAAGGAGTCCCTTAGCAAGTTGGGCACGAACCATAGAGGCCGCGAGGGTCCATCGGCCCTGAGAGACCGCCTGGTGCTCCTCAGACTGCAAAGGGGCCGCACTGAGTTTTTGGACCAAGCCCGGGTCCACAACATGACCTTTCCAGGCTTGGACATGTGCGTCAGTGAGACGCCGCAGAGTTCTGCGAGTCTGTCTTTCCTCATGAGATTGAGCAAGACCGGCTGCATGAACTGCCGGGCGAAGCTTAAGCAGGCTGCCAAGCGGCCTTTCACCGCACGTCCTAGGCGCGCGCTCAGAGCGCACCATCCACTCCTCGACAGCTTGAGACCAAAGGAGCCATTTGGATTCAACCGAAGGAGAAGCCTCGAAGTTGCAGGTCCTAAGGGGCCACGAAAGGTCAGGGGCTTGTTCACAGTTCTCAGACGGTGAGAGCCTCCGTAGAGCCGGTGGCACCAGATCGCAGGATCTGACCACCTCCAAGGTCTTGCAGAGCAAGTTGATGTTCCGGTTCAGCTTTTCGAGCCCGACGAGACCACCGCGAAGGAAACTTTGGTTGGAATGAGCCCGATCTGCCCCGACGCAGTGTTTGTTGTGTGACAGTGCTGCCTGGGAACGGCTCCCCCCAGTTCTATGACTGCACCACCCCGACCAGGAGAGAAGCCGAGAGAGGTGTCTGGATGTATATGCCGCGCGGTGACCCCTCTTCGACCACCGCCTCCGAGACCTCAACCAGTGCGGCGCCGCGCCTGTGATGACCTTCTTTGCCTTCCCCGGCTTCACCTTCTTCGGCGCACCTACCCCGGCGCACCTACCCCGGCAACCTCCGTCCGAGCCCTCTGTTAAAGAGTGGGACGAGGCAAGAGCTGAGTCAGAAGTGTCTACCTTTGACGGCTCCGTCGACCCGGACACCCTGCATGCGGCCTTTGCGGCTTTCGCGGCGGCTGCGGCGAGCAGCGGCGGCTTCGGCGACTGGGCCTCGACTCCAAGAACTGGTTCTCCGCAAGATCGGCGTGCAGTGCTACCTGAAACCCCGGGCAAACCTCAGAATGGACAAGATGGCTGGCGCTCCACCTGCGCCACCTCCGTGGCACTACAACAAGGACGATCTTCGTGCCCACGACCGTTGGTTCGTATGAGTTAGAGACGGCCGAACTGAGTGTTGAGCAGAGCTTTGGATCAAGGTGATGCCGACCTCGAACAGGACGGCGAGTTCATCAACGAGAAGGCTCGTTCGCTCCTGTGGGTTTCGGACGCGAAGTCTGCCTTCTTACAGAGCGAAGGAACCCCGAAGAGCGGGCGGGTCCTCCGTCTGTGTACCGACCTCGAGTCGACCTCACGATTGAGACCGGTGCCTTTTCTGCTGAGCTGTGGAAGGGGCTTCAATCAGCACTGTTTTGACAAGTGCCTCTGCCACTACACGGACGACGAGGCCGCCTGAGAGCCCTGATGATTGTGCACGTGGACAACTTCCAGTGCACGTACTGTACGACCAGGACTTCGATTCCGACATCGTCCGGGACGTGTTCGTGTGGGGCTCTGTCACGATCGTTGAGCGCGACGCCCCCGGAACCTACCGCGGCACGGAAGTCAAGAAGGTGCTCAAGGAGGACAAGATCGTCCTCATGGTGACCCAGACGGCTTTCGAAGGTCTGACTTCCGGCTCTGTGCCCCGCGAGGACGACGAGAAGCTGACAGTCAACAGTTTGGGAGCCTCGCGGGCTCCATCAAGTGGCTAGCCTCCCAGACTCGTCCCAAGGTGTCTGCTGTCGTCAGCCTCTCCAACCGCGGAGCCAACACCTCCGTCACCGACCTCAAGCGCTTGTACGAGACCGTGAACTACCTCCAGGAGACGAAGAGCCAAGGCTTGACTTTCCAAGCCATTCCCACGGCATCGATGAGAGTGTGTCGCAGCACCTTGGCGGCAGAAGACTCAGGAGCGGATGAGGGCACAGACCACGCGTCCTCCAAGCCTTTCGCCAAGCCCTCCAACTTGGGGTTTTGGCCTTTTCCAAATCTTTTTCCAGCCAGTTACCTGTCCAGGCCCCCAAATGGGCTTTTTGGCGTGTTGCGTTCCAGGCCCCCAAAACGGTGTTTTTGCCGTTGGCCAGGCCCTTTCCAGGCCCATGAACTTGGCCTTTTTGCTTTTCCAGACTTCCCGGCCCCAAATTGGCTTTGCGAAGCCCCCCCCAGGTTTTGCCTTTGGCCACGTTTCTTTGCCTTGTCCAGGTACCCTTTCGCGAACATGTGCCTGTCTGAGTTGCTGTACGACGAGCCAGCCTTCAAAGTAGGATGCAAGCTGAATGGTCGACACGTCACAGATGCCCAAACTTCTCTATGACTGCGCGCTGGCGGAAAACCCCAACGTGGCCGACAAGAGGCTCCTGGTGAACATCCGCTCCATCCAGCAGACGGTGATCCCCAAGGAGATGCATTGGGTGCCGACTCGCCTCATGTGGGCAGATGGGTTAACCAAGCTCGACAGCAGCTTGCATCTTCACTTTGCAGAATGGCTGCGCGATCCCTTGGTACAGCTAAGCGGTGCCGGTGAGCCAACAACGAGCACTACGAGTGTGAAGATGCACCCTCAGTGCGCGTGACTTTAGTTGTCGCGGACCTTTGGTTCACCAGTCGTATGTTGAGCGTTCGGATGTTTGCCTCGAGCGAACATGCTAAGATGATAACATGTCCGCCGAGATTCTTTTGACTGGAAGTCGCGTCGCGCTCTCGCCATCTCGGTTATCCCGTTTAAAGACAGCAGGGCTGCCTCACCGGTCACAGACACCCGAAACAAGTTGCAACACTAGCGTCTGCGAGCTGTTCGAAACACGCAACCAAGAACAGAAAGCATGACTGAAGAGTCTCCAGTTTGTGCTGGTTGATTTCGTGCGCAGGACTTTATCCACCTGGTCTTGATGCACGGGCCAAGCAGCCGTGCCGAGGCTTGGTTGGGTTTCCCCCTGCGGGCTACTTTCTGCCAAGTGACGTTGTCACACTGTCGACATCAAAGAAATTCGGCCGGGCCGTGCCCAAGGACGTAATCTTACAATCGTAACAAGCATCTGGTGACAGCTGAGCTGGTTGACCTGTGTCTAGACCGGTGAGTGTTTCTGATTGCAGTGGTGTTTTTCGCGAGCCTGCAAACCTTCCAAGTGTTTTATGGCATGCACCTTTGTGTGTTGTGGTTTGGGTCGTCTTGCCGCACGATTGCGCCGTCGAGGTCACGTGGCCGCCCTTCCCGGCCAATGCCGAGCAGCACCCAGCACCACCTCCAAGTCCCAGGAGACGACGAAGAGCTGAGCTCAAATTGACGTGGCGCGTAGTCCGACCCCGTCACGAGGCACTCGGCGCTGCGCCGAGGAGCGGGGATTCTGCTTTGACCTTCGTAGTTTCATCCCATCTGTTCCTTTACATGAATACCATGCCCCAGGCTCTTGGAAATCATAAACGAAGCTACTGCTGTCGATGGAAGGAACGTTTAGTGTCTGAAGCCCGAGGCTGCGCATCTTGTGGGAAGCTTGACAAGAAGACAAAGTGCGTCTTCTGCAGGACGTCTCAAGCCATTCAGTTCCATTTCCATCATCTGCTGTGCCTCGGTGACACTGCGACAGTGATGTTTTCTACGCCGCGGAGCGGGGAGCGCCCTCTCGAAAGTTGCTGGCGGCCCAAGGCCAAGCCCTTCTAGGGGCAAAGGCTGAGGTGACCGAGTCAACGCTGACCAGTGTGCTGAGGACCCGCAGCTTAGAACTTATGCCGCTTATGCCTTGTGCCTAGCTCGGGGCTTCGCCTCGGAGGCGGGGACTGGGCCGCTCAGAGTCGGAGCAGCCGCTGCTAGACGCGCTGCTCCGAGCCTACACGAGGCCAAGGAGGGGAAGCTCGAGCTTCAGCTCGAGAGCGCTAGAGAGCGCAGTCAGCTCTCTCCTTTTCCAGGCCTCAGCGGCCTCAAGCCAAGCTGGCCTGGCCGCTGGTTGCAGCGGCAGCGGCCAATAGCCCCGCTGCTGTCACCCAGTGAAAAAATCTCGTGTGCTTTCGTGTTGCAGGATGTTGCAATATGGTACAAGTATGTCGGCGATTGTTGGGATGTTTCGGTGTGAGCGCCAGCATGAGATTTTTTTCACCAAGGCCTCGCGATGTGCAAGACGAGGTAAGACAACCCACGCCTGAGAGTCTGCTTTCTCACCGAGCCGGTGTTGCCTTTCAGTCTCTGTCAAGAACTGCAGGTGTCACTCCTACTGGCATCGAAGGCAGATCCTGCTGGTGCAGGCTTTTCGGCAGCCGTGAGAGCATACTGTCATCGTAGGTCGTCGTGCGTTGAGTGCTTGCGGATCCTTGCACAGCCTTGCACTGCACCTTGCACAGATGGCTTCGCTTTCACCGCAGCTGCCGACTCTGAAGAGTGCCTCGCCCTGCTGCTCGAGGCCGGTGTGCTCGAATGGTTTTTCCACGGACCCCCTGCTCATTCAAACCTCGCAGGCCTGTGAGGGAGTGCCACGATGTCCGAGGACGCTGGACCCCGGACGAAATTGACTCAAACCTTGGGCTGTTGAGTTGGGCATCTGCTCAGAAACAATAACACTCAGAGGCAGTAAGTCAGTAAGGCTGGTGAGAACGCCCAGCCAGCACATTGCCATCCAATCACCAATCACGAGCAATATGAACATAAAGGCACGCTCGTTGTCACGCACCCTCGTCTGCCGCTGCTCCCAAGGATGTGACCGAAGAGGACAAAGTCAGCCTTCTGGAGGCAGCAAGTTGGGCACGTCAGCTCTTGTGGATCCTGTGTCCTGTGCAGGTTGCTGCGGCCAAAGGAAATGCCCAGTGCCGCGCCTAGAATTCCAGGGGCACAGAGCTCGGTGTCCCAGAGCTCGAGGTGTGTGGGCCTGCTCTTCACCATGCTGCATGGTGATGCAACTGCAGCTGCAGCGGCTGCAGCGGCTGCAGCGGCTGCAGCGGCTCAGCGCGCTGAGCACTTCGATGCTGGCTGCAGACAGAAGAAACTTGAGAGACTTCTGTAATACAGGAGGTCGTCCTGGCTGCAGAATTCTCTAAGCGCCAGCCAAAGCCGACAGACTCACCGAACATGACAGAATTAGCTGTGGTGCAGCGCAGTGAAGAAGCCAGACAAAACCGGTTTTGCGACGAGGTCAGGAAACCACACACCAGAACGATCAGCTAACGGTGACGGGCATGACGGGTGCATGCGAAAGCTAACGCTTCCACGTTGTTTTTAGTTCGGGTTTCCGTGTTGCGCAGGCAGCGCTGGAGATGCTACAGTAGATCTACAGCAGTCTTTCGCGATGTTCCGTGGCTGTCTCAGGACATCTCTCGTTGGCTTCAATCTGCAGAGGGTGTAAACAGCATAGCACCTTGGTGAAAGGCTGGTCAAGAGCAACCTGCGGCGTCGCGTGCAGTCGGAGTCTGTTTGAAGTTGTCGCTACAGCTGTTCACGGGGCTTGTATACAGGGGGCGCATGTCGACAGGAGAGCTGCTAGTACGCTCATGCAGGGTTGGATAGTTTCTCGGAAGTTTCTCGTTGTGTCATAACGTGTGACATGTTTTCGAGGTCCTGGGCTTTAGCACCTCAACGTGTGACAGATCTGCAAGGACTGCAAGGACAAGCGACGATCTTTCCGAAGGCCAGCCGTAGTTCCTTCACGTATTCCCTTTTGAATGATAGTCGAAAGAGCGTTTGTTCATGGTTTGAGAAAGTGCACTAAGTTGCAACCACACCTGTGAAAGTTTAGGCAGGCTAGGACCTCGAAGTAAGCATTGAGTTCACACACATGCCCAAGGAATGTAATCACAATAGCAGCAGCTAGATGATAGATGAAGAGCAACAACAATGCGATTGAGACCGGTGATCTGTACTGTGCTGGGTGTGACGCCAAGGCTAAGGGTGGTGATGAAGGTGACGGCCACAATTCGACGTCGGTAGTGGGGCATGCGGAGGGGACGCCGGTGGCGCAGCGAGGACGCCAATGACAACGCCGACGACGACCGTGACATCATGATAATAACAATGGGGATGACGATGGTGATGATGATGATTCTGGTATGATGCATGCGCTTATGCTGATGCTCATGTTTAAGAAAGCCAACATCATGTGCCGGCTTTGAACATCCAGCAACTCCCAGACCCGCTAGCTAGATGATTTGATGGACGATGGCTTCGCATGTCGCAACATGCAGGAGCCGCCCTCAATGATCGAAGCACCTTCCCAACTCGAAGGAAGCCGCCCTGACAAACACTCCTGCTGCAAGAAAGGAGCGCAGCTGCTGTCCTGGCAATCAGTGCTGAAACCTGCAGATGCTGTGCTGCGCTCCTGTTGCTGGATCGAGCGGCTCGGATGCACTTCGGTGGTGAAACAGTCGGGAGATCGTTTTGTCCTTGCGACAAATGTTCAAGTCGCCTGCTCGTGCTTTTGTCCTCAGTGGGTGCTTTCTCGAAGCTTCTCCCGTTGCTCGGTCTCGATCCAGCCTTTCAGCTGCTTTGCATTCAAAAACTGGATGCCAACCGTTGAGCCGTTGATGGAGTTCAATGCCCATATCCCTGCGCCAGAAGCTTTCGGCGGTGCCATACCCAGTTCAAACTTTAAGCGGCTCATGGTACCTGTCAGCGCCGGGCCCCTTAGTTTCAAGTGCAGTTGCTACCAGTAGCCCGTTTGCTTTCGCCTTCCCTTGCTTCCAAGCGAAGGTGCTTGGCTGATGCGAGACAAGCTTTGCGCTCGCTGGAGGTGCCTTGCAGTTCCAGCTCCCTTAGGCCCTAAGGAGTTAAACTTCGTGTTCAGAGAGTTGGCGCAAAGCGAGCGACCGCAACGCGCGCCTGTGTGAGGAGGACCTGTCTGAGTTGGCCATCCTCGGTGTCGACCTGGAGTGTGGCATGGAAGATTTTGGACTGTCCTCTCCTTCTCCTTTCCCTCTGCTTTCGTGCCCTTGCGCTACCTTCTTTGCCTTTCTCAGGCTACGGTGACGTGGTTTGTACACTGCAGATGGCGACAGTGAAACGGACGGTCGTCCTGGACGCGTTGAGACTACATGGCTACATTGCCGAGCTTGTGAGCAGTATTTTCTTGGACGGAACCATCACCAAGCTCTTCCATGCACCGAGAAACGATATGCGGTGGCTTTGGAGCAACTTCGGCGTCCAAGTAGTATCTCGGCCAGAGAATGCGAGAGATGCAGGTACCAACCTTGCCCGGTTCTTTTGCTTTCGCGATGCCTTGAAGAGGTGAACATGTTTGACACAGACACTGTGGCCATGCTGGTGGACGAGCGAGAGTTTGGGGTTGGACGCCACTGCAGCCTGAAAGAGCTTTGCAAGCGCTTGCTCCAGATAGATTTAGTGACTTAGCTTGATTGGATAACAGAGAGATGCCTCTCGTCAGATCCTGACCTTTCAGGCTCAAGGCTGCCCAGCACTCCATCTCACTTTTTTGCCTTCCCCTTGCGGTGACTGAGAAAGTGGAGCCAAGGATAAGACTCACCAGCGTTCCGACTGGCGGTTGAGGCCTCTTCCCGAGGAGATGTGGGCCGTCGCTTTAGTCGGACTTAGGCCGACTTTTGGAATCGAAGCTTCATAGGAGATGCTTGACTATGCCGCACGCGACGCAGAAGTCCGCGGCCTACTGCTCCGCTTGCGGAAGCAGTTAGATCCGGGCCTTGCAAGCAGGTGCTGCTGCCCTTGGCCACGCATCTTGCCAGCATGGCAGACGACAAAATGCTGTTGAAGGTCGGGTCGGGGCACCATGCGCAGTTCAAAAACCAGGTCTTGCTGATGGTTTGCAGAATGCAGTCTGCTTAGAGCGGTGCTGTATGCAAGCCTTGACAGCTTAGCTTGGGATGGTCGGAGAATCGCCCGCATTCGCTGCAGGAGGCTTTGCAAGCGTGCCGCAGGCAGCTGCAGGTGCAGGCCTGGCCTCTGCTGTCAGTGCGTAGCTATGCGTAGCTATGCGTAGTTGTCGCTGTCGAGCCGAGGACTCTGGCAATGGGATACGAGTCGAACTTCTTGGAACAGAGCAGCTCTGCAGATGATCTCGGCCATGGAGATCTCGCGACTCCATCCAAGGAAAGATGAGTCATCACCTACATAAGCCAGACCACAAGACGAACACTAGCAGCTCCAACTGCGCCTGGAGCCAGCTTTATGCCAGACTGTTGAGATGCCAGAGCTGGATTGCAAGTCGCTCTCCGAATCTGCACGGACTGCGTGAATCGTATTTGTCTTGGCTTGCCTCAGAGCTCTGGGGCGGATGCCATCAGCGCGAGCGACATGGCCATGACGATGACTTTCTCCCGGAATTGCAGTCGGCAGCTGCTGTGAGCATCCCTTTCGACATGCAGGTCACGACGGCCACTTGAAGCGTTGGCCCCATCTCCTAGAAACCTTCTCCGCGCAAGAGTGGAGAACACCTCCACAAAAGGGTGGTCCAGAAGGAATCTACGAGCGCGCCCCAAAGGGCCGAGTGGCCAAGTGCTGCACAGGCGGAGCAGTTCGACTGATCGCATGTACTTTGCTTGCCACTGGTCGTCTCTTCATTCCGCGGATGCTTGTTTTTCTAGGCCCGAGCAGGGTGACTAAAATGTGCAGCGTCAGTAAGACTAAATTAGCTGCGCTGTTTTCAGCTTCAGTCCGGACTAGTGGCCAGAGTCCACAATTACGCACTACGTGACTGCGCGACAGTCTGGCCATGCAAGCCGCTGTCGGTGACAGAGTTCGCTTGCGAAACTATCGCTACAAGGTTGGACCCCTTGGCGCATGCTCTGCGCAGCTTACAGGCATGTCGCTTGAGGCCAGTGATAGCGCATTCGTTTTGAGGCAGAAGGGACTGTCCGTTTCCTGGGCGACCTTCCTGGAGAAGGCCTTTGGTGCGTGGGGGTTCCGCAGTGGGAGTTTCCTTAGATTCTGCTGTGCCAGGGAGCTTAGCTGGCGTTGAGCTTGACTTACCTATCGGGAAGAACGATGGCGATGCTTGGACGGCAGAGAAAAGCGTGGAGCTTGAGCACGACATGATCAAAAGGCCATGAGAGTTGTTTCGCTTCTTCGACATTGACGCATTCAGCAGCCGTTGAGGAACGCGATGGAGTGAGATATTTTACCTGCCAGCCAGGCAGGACCAACAACGGAGAATGCTCAGGGCCGAGCAACTCGCAGCTTTCTGCAGGTCATGGAATTTTCATTCGGCAAGACTGGCTGATCAAGTTGGGTGAGGAGGCCTTCACATGCCATCCTTATGATGCCCATGCCTATGCCTAGAAGAGACCCTGACCTCAAGTGTGTCCAGGTCTCGGTCTCGGCCTGCTGTTTGTTGGTTTTGTGCGGTGCACCCGAAGGAAAGCCAAGGCACCGCTCGCCGGCTCCAGCGGAGCAAGGCCGGGAGCAGCAAAGTGTTGTGGAGTCGGGCAATATCTCGCTGCCAGACCGATGGCTTGATGGAGTGCCTCGGGTGATTTCAGAGAGATTTCTGCTAAGTTCCGGCACGTGAGATGCGCATTCAGGACTGATGCAGCCATCGCAGAGCTGCAGAGGGCGCTGAGTGAGGTGCGAGGAAGAGTGTCTGTCAGAAGCTCATCTCAGCGTCCTTTATTGGCCGAGGTGAGTGCACGCATCGGGGTTGTCGAGTCCGACCAGAGCAAGTCTCCTGAACACCGAAAGCTTCACGAGCTGGAGATGCGTGTTGAAAGTCTTGAGGCAAGCAAGAGGATGGGTCAGAGCCAGGACAGAATTTTCAATCATGCGACATCGCAGAATCGCGAGATGGAAGCTTCAGCAACGGGCGCCGCTGTGCCGACAAACCTCACGGACAACGACACTTTCAAAGATGCGTTGTCGCAGAATGAGATGGAAGCTTCGGCCACGGGCGCTGCTCTTGTCCATAGTGAAAATCGCATCACCCAGCCTGGACATGTGCAACTTGTGCAGGATGCTGATGCTCGAAACGTGGATAAGGTTGGGGCTCCTACCGGCCGTGAAAGCAAACATCAGCCAGCAGAGCAAAGCGTGTGTGGAGCATACGAGGAGGAGAGGAGAAAGCGTCCTATCGTGCGTGACGACGTGCAAGCTTCGCAGCAGAGGCTGCAAGTCTCCCACGCTGACATTGGAGACAGCGTGAAGTCTATTGGCAGATTGGAAAAGGGCATTTCGAGCTTGAACAGGCAACATACCGCGCTTACTGGAGAGATGTGGTCCATGAAGGAGACTGTGAGGAAGCTGCAGCTATCCGACATCCAAGATCTGTCCGACAAGTACC
The DNA here is from genome assembly GCA_905221635.1 of Symbiodinium sp. CCMP2456. NCBI lineage: Eukaryota > Dinophyceae > Suessiales > Symbiodiniaceae > Symbiodinium > Symbiodinium sp. CCMP2456. The sequence goes on along the minus strand of CAJNDV010031447.1, from coordinate 3,558 downwards.
AAGCTACACAGCAAAGCCTTTCGAAGCTCCAGCGACAGATGAATGAGAGCTTGGCCACTTTCCTCCAGAGGGAGAATGCAACTGAAAAGCGTTTGCTAGAAGCTGAGGCATCGCAAAAGCAGGTTCTTGCGGCTGCCACAGAGGCGCAAAAAATCGTCCTTTCATTGACTCGTCGGGTTGGAGCAGTGGAGGTGACTCACATGAATGCTGAACGTGCTGCAGTAGTGGCAGCAACTGAAACACGACAACTGCGGGAGCGGATGATGCTTGGAGACATGTTGGGCCCAAGCTCGAAAGAGTATCAGGAGCAGGAGCGACCTGGCCCTGGCAGTCAAGTGAGGAGCAAATCTATTGACTCTGCACTGAGTCACCATGGCACGCACGATTCGTGCTTGCCAAGTGCCATGAGGTCGGAAGTTCGCTCCAGGGCCGGAGGGCGTTCCTTCTTGAACTGGCCATGGAAACCCTAGCCGAGCCCCCGAGCCTAGCCGCCCTAGCCCTAGGACGGCCGGGGCGATCTCCTTCGCGCAGACAAAGGGCAAACCGGCTCGGCCCCGGGCGGTGGAGTCCGGGAGATGCCAAAGCTGTTGCGCCTGCGCCCTGCGGTCGTCAGAGCGAGCTCGGTCAGAGCACTTTTTTGTCGTTCTGCTTGCGGCATCTTCTACCTGGCTGAGCACGCTGAGATTTCCTGCGCATTGCTTTGGAACGCTGCGCGCGGTCTAGCATTGACAGACACACCAACCAGTAGAGACGAATAGATGGTAATTTTCGATTCGAAATTACTCGTAACCCGCGTCCATGCTGGGATTCCTGACTACAAAGCAGCAACGACAATTTATCATTAGCTTCGATCTCCCCTCCCTTCAAATACTAAAAATCGATTTGCCACTGAACTATGGTTTCTGATACGGACTAGGTGCAGACAATTATTTTATTATATCGCCGCCTGCACGGGATACAAAACAAAATCATTTGAGACACAAGATAAATTACGCTGGGCAAAATCAAACAAGATATCTTTGGATCGAACCCCTTCTGTTTTCTAAAAATCGATAAAGAAAGAATTATAGAATAAGAGAATTTATAAATAGAAAATATAGGTAATTTCTCGATATCGAAAATTTAGAAGATAAAATAGTTTATATATGATAAAAAATTAAAGAAACTATAATGATAAAAAATAAGATTTTCATGATTATTTCCGACTATGATTTGATTATAATATTATAGAAATATTCTTATTCTAAAATTTTAATTTATTCGAATTATTTATTTTATATATTATTTTATTTTATAATATTTTCTATATAATATTTATATAAGCACTAGGATAATGATAATATTTAATTTATATAATATTTGTTTTTCTTTTTCTAGAGTATTTCGAGGATAGGTAGAATTTCTCTTAGGATATAAGGCTTATTCTTGCTCCTAGGTGAGATACGAATGTTGCAGCCCTCTCGCTTGCTCAGGCAAAGTAAAACAAGTCAGCTTGGGCAGTATTTTATATGGCTTAAGGGTTATTCGAATTCCTTATATGGTAGCGGAACTCTTGGTGCATCGTGTTGGGCACTCAGCGGGTTAGTCCCACGGGTGCAGTGATTCGTGGGCTAGCCCATTCGTGGGCTAGCCCCGCAAACGCTAGGAGGTGCGGTCTGCACCCTCCTATTGGGAAGCGGTTACCTCCTCTCCCTGCGGCCTTCACGGCGGGTGGCGGAGGAGGCAAGGGCTCTAAGAAGGGCAAGCTTCTAGAGAAAAAAAGAAAAACAAACGGGGGGACCAGGTCGGCTGAAACGACCGCCCGTGCGAACAGTGTAGACAGGCTAAACGCCTGGCCTCCGCCCTTGATAGGGAGGAGGTTGAAACGAGCGGAGACTCGGAAGCCGACGAGCCCGGGGGCCAGGGCTCGTCATCGGCAGCGGCCCCGCGGCGAGTGGTGTTGATATACACTCAGGCCGAGGCAAAGGCTATAGCCAAGGCGGAGGCCCGGAAGAGGCCGATAAGGCTGGTTGAGGCCAAGGGTATGGCCCAGCCGGAGAGGATCAAGTGGAAGAAGGAGCGCAAAAGGCGCAAGAGGAGATCCCACGCTCCAAGGGTGACCCTCAAGTCGGTTCCAAGGGAACCAGCTCCTATCCGATTTCGGTCGGCAGGCCGACCGGTCCAAAGGGCCAGGAAGAGGTCGGAGGAGCTTAAAGATTGGCCCAAGTGCAACTTCGAGGGCAAGCTGCCGAGGGGCAGCATCGCCGAGTCCATTCGGCGGAAAGCAGGAGTGGACGAGGCGTGTTCCTCCTATGACGAGAGGGTCACGAAATACCGACCCTTGGTGAGGCGCCGTGTGTTAAAGCGCTTCTCGGGGCCAGAGCTGCGCAAGAGAGTCGAAGAAGCCCTGACCGGCAAAGAGGCCCCAGAGAAGGAAGTCGGTCAGGAGGAAGAAGAGGAAAGCCCGGTGGATCCGGGCTCGGAGCCGGACTTCGATCCACCAGCAAGCCCGGATCGAAAGCCCGATGGCGATGGATCCGGCGCAGCTGTCGCAGCAGCTTGCTGAGACGATAAATGCAGTGAGAGGGCTGCAAGGGAGGCTGGAAAGCCAAGAGCAGGAGCTCCAAACGTTGAGGGCTGAGAGGGCCCAAAACAGGCGGCTCACCACGGAGTCCGACCTGGAGCTCGGGCCGGTTGGGCCCCTAGGCCTCGGGGGGCAATGGCAGCCCCAAGCCCAGGCGGAGGCTCATAGGGGCCTGGTGGACACCCGCCAACTGGGCAAGCCAGACAAATTCTCTGTAGAGCCGGCGGCCTTCGAGGATTGGTCGTTTGTGCTGGAGGCCTATATGTGCTGCGTGAACCGCGGCTTCCAGGCGCTCTTTGAGCGCATCCGGTACTCTGACAGCCTGGGGAGGCGGAGCTGTCGACGCAGCTCTTTTATATCCTGGCGATGCTCCTCCAGGGCCGGGCGCTGGACATAGCCCAGAACACAGACCTGGGCAACGGCCTGGAGGTTTACAGGAAGCTGGTAAGTGAGTACCGGCCCCGGTTGGCCAGCCGCTTCGTGGGGACGCTCACCCAGCTTATGAGCCACAAGTTTACGGCCAGCCTCGAGGCCGAGATCCCCTTCTTCGAGAAGCTCGTGCGAAGGTACGAGGCCGAGACCGCAAGCAGCTTGATGATACCATCAAGCTGGGGATCATTATCAATGGCCCCCAGGACGAGTCCCTCAAGCAGCACGTGGTGAGGAATTCAGCGAGGCTCAAGACGTACCAGCTACTCAAGGACGAGCTCTTGGAGGTGGCTCGAACGAGCCGGGTGCTGGCCGAGCAGCCGGTGCCGATGGACATGTCGGCCCTTCCAAAGTGGAAGCAACGCTGGGAAGGAAAAAGGGAGCAAGGGCAAGGGAAAGGGCGGTAAGCAAGGTGATTCCCAAAAGCCCCAAGGTTCCGAAGGCGGTGGTCAAGGCCAAGGTAAGGGCAAGGAGGTTGTATGTTGATATTGTGAAAAGAAAGGCCACACAAAGGCCGAGTGTAGGAAGAAGCAAGCTGACGATAAGAAGAAGGGTTCTAAGGGAAA
>CAJNDV010031446.1:0-34494 GCA_905221635.1 Symbiodinium sp. CCMP2456 | reverse complement strand
AAACCCTGAACCCAAACCCTAAACCGGTTACTTCAAAGCCCAGGCGTCTCGCCGCCGGAGGAGGCGCTCCTCGCGCGAAACGGCCAGGGCTCTGGGTACCAGGCCGGGGCTCGCAAAAAGGGTTCTTTTTTGTTTTTTTTTTGGGGGGGGTCCTTTTAGGGTTTAGGGTTTAGGGTTTAGGGGTTTAGGGTTTAGGGGTTTAGGGCTTAGGGGTTTAGGGGTTTAGGGTCTAGGGGTTTAGGCCGGTGCTCGCAAGGGCTATAGTGTGTTATAAATAATAAAATAAAGGTAGGGTTTAGGGTTTGGTCTATGAATTCGTAGTGCTTTCTAGGAAGTTCTAAGGCTTCTATATGGGTATAGTATATGTCATAATATAAGATCTATAAGGGTGTCTATAGGAGCACTATAAGGGTGCTATCTATATGGGTAGTGCTACTATGTCATAATAAAAGATTTGGGTTTAGGGTTTAGGGTCCGTGCTAGAATATGTCATAAAAATAATATTAGGGTTTTAGGGTCACGATATGGGTAGTTCTCTGAATTAGGGCCCATTTTAGGGTCCATTTTCTGAGGGTGCCGTACTATATGGGGGACCTAGAAAGGGACCCTAATTTAGAGAACTACCCATATAGTATATGTCATAATACAAGATTGGGGTTTAGGGTTTGGCTAATAAATTCCGTTCTATAAGTACTAAGTATATGTCATAAGATACAATTTGGGTTTAGGGTTTAGGTCCGTGCTATAAGACTAGCATTATATGTCATAACATAAAAATGTGGGTTTAGGGTTCAGGGTCCGTGCTATGAGGCTAATAGTATATGTCATAATATATAGTTTGGGTTTAAGGTTTAGGGTCCGTGCTATAAGACTGCTAGTATATGTCATAATACAAACTTAGGGTTTAGGGTTTAGGGTCCGTGGTATAAGAGTATAATAGTACTCTTAGCTTTATTATACGATGCTCTACTATGATATACTAGAGTTTGCTCTACTATGATATACTAGAGTTTCCGTAAACCCTAAAACCCTAAAGCCTAAAGCCTAAACCCTAAACCCTTGCTTGATTGTTCAGGATTTTACAGTGTCAATGACCGAGATACTCAGCTCGAGCTCTACTGGAAGCCAGGCGGACATAGGTGAAGAGGACACTAGGGTTTAGGGTTTAGGGTTTAGGGATTTAGGGTTCAGGGGTTTAGGGATTTAGGGTTTAGGGTTTAGGCAATTACCATGGACGTCCAAATAAGTTCTCAATAGTAAATCTTCGTAGCACTCCCTGATCTGATCTAGTCATACTGTAAATGTTACCTTCTTCTAGTTCTGAAGGGGCCTTAGGCGTTGAATCCGCCATACAACGCTTAAGTAGATCCCTGAAAGGAACCCTATTCCAATTAAGGCCGCTGTGCATTACCAGCACAGTCGTTCCGGATCACGAGCCACGCAAAAGGTGGTGTTCGATCTCGCCTGCAAGATCCTCGCAGATGTGGAGAGAGACACTTGTCCAAAGGTGTTCGCTGGCCCCTAGAAAACAGAGGTTGTGAGGGTTCCTCGAAGTTGTTTTATGACTTTTTTGGTTCTTGCATGGGTTCTTCCCAATGTAGTTATTCATTGGGATATGGGTTGGTCTTGAGGGTCAGAGTTCTTGCGTTTTTGACTTGGTCAAAAAGACAGCCCGTAACTCGTGGACCTCACAGGTTCGAGTTCTTCATGAAATAATTTGGGCCTTGCACGTTGAGGTATATCTACTGGTATATCTGAACCCTAAGTAAACCACGTTGTTAGGGCTCCTGATTGTGAGTTCGTTATAGAACTTGGGGTTGAGGTAGGGTTCAGGCATGACTGTTGATGAGTACCTGCACGTTTGCACTATGCCGCCTTGAACGGCAGGCCTAAGCCCCAAACCAGCCCTTTCACAGAAGGTCGAAGGCAGTGATAGTCGCACCCAGCCCGAAGATACTGCTGAACATGATTCTTAGCATTTGATGTGTTAGAGTGCGAAGGGGGAGGGAAAGCTGTGATTTTATTAAATGACTTCGCGAACGGCCTAAACTCCCAGAAACAACGGTAAAACACCACCCTATACCCGAAACCCCAAACCCTAAAACCCTAAACCCTAAACCCTAAACCCTTAACCCTATACCCTATACCCTAAACCCTAAACCCTAAAACCTAAAACCCTAAACGCAAACCCATCTGCCAAACCCCGGGCCCCAAGCAAACTAGATCCTTCAGGATGATTTCCAACGCAAGAGACCCTCAAACCCTGAGGGTTTAGGGTTTAGGGTTTAGGGTTTAGGGTTTAGGGTTTAGGGTTGAGGGTTTAGGGTTTAGGGTTTAGGGCTTAGGGTTTAGGGTTTAGGGTTTAGGGTTTAGGGTTTAGGGTTCCCAGAACCCTGAAACCCTAAAGCCCTAAAGCCCGAAACTAAGCCTCACTACCAAAAGCCTTAGCAAGGTTCAAGCATACTGTAGACTACCTGGACTCCCAAAGGATGCAGAATAATAGCCTCTCATCGGTTTGGGGCCGTTATTTTACCTACTTTTTGCGTGTTTGGGTAATTGATCGAGCCATGAATATAACCCTAAACCCTAAAGCCCTAAACCCTAAAGTTAATAGTAATTCCTGGAGTTCCAAAAGCCATACCTACAGAAACCCCAGTACCCCCAAAGCCCTACTCGAATTATTGAGGCCCCTCTACTACACATAAAGCCTGGAAATCTGTCACCGCATACCCGGACCCCCAAAAGTATGTAGAAGAATAGCCTTGTTCGGTTTTGGGCCATTATTTTACCTACTTTTCGGGGTTGGGTAAGCCCTTCCTCGTTTCAGCTTAAAGCCCGAGGCTCCTGCACGTCCAAGCCCCCAAAATCCTTTGGCAGACACAAAGCGCACTAATGAAGGGACCTTAATAATTGGAACAGGGTTTTGGGGGGGTTCCTGTAGAGGGTTTCTTAAAGGGTTCTATACGGGTTACTATAAGGGTTTAGGGTTTAGGGGCCTTAATAATTAGAACAGGGTTTTGGGGCCCACTATACTGTAACTATAGTAAGGACCCCCCCCCCCCCACAAAATAGTATTGGTAATGATTTAGGCCACTACAGTAAGCCCATTAAGAGGGGGTTTAAGGCTTTTTGGTTGAGTGAGTTTAGGGGTAGTTCAGGGCTTAGTGTTCAGAGCACCCGCAAAGATTCAAAGCCCGCAAGACTTTCGCTGAAATCTAAGGTTAGAAGTATGGGCCCCTACTATGGAACCTTACCCCTTTCTGGGGACCCTTACCTGTATATACAGGGTATATAGTGGGTATATAAGGGTCCCAGGGTTAAGGGCCCATATTAGGGGCCCACGGTTTCAACCTTAGATGAAATCCTGCAGATACCCCGTTCTAGGCTGAAGCAACCCAGAACTTAGGGGTACTTAGAAGTAATTTTTAATCTTTGGCTACTATAAACCCTAAGAAGCAGCTAAAATTTTTGTTTTTGCGAAGGGTCTAAGTTCAGTATACAGAAAAGCATCTTCCCTATGGTGTCCATTGTAGTTCCGTTTCTGGGGTTAACCAGCCATCTATTCAGGATCCTACAAGGTACCCCCAAAAGGAGCTACAACGGAAACTAGAGGTAGTACGGCCCTTCGGCTTGAACCCTAAACCCTAAAACCCTAAACCCTAAATCCCAAAACCTCAATCCTAAACCCTAAACCCTGAATACTAAGCCCTAAACCCCAAGCCCGTAACCCTAAATCCTAAACCTCAATCCTAAACCCTAAACCCTAAGCCCTAAACCCTATATCCCAAAGCCTCAATCCTAAACCCAAAACCCTCAATACCAAGCCCTAAACCCAAAGCCCTAAACCCTTTTTCCCAAAGCCTCAATCCTAAACCCTAAACCCTCAATACCAAGCCTTAAATCCTAAGCCCTAAACCCTATATCCCAAAGCCTCAATCCTAAACCCTAAACCCCAATACCAAGCCCTAAACCCTAAGCCTTAAACCCTAAATCCCAAAGCAATCCTAAACCCTAAACCCTCGATACCAAGCCCTAAATCCTAAGCCCTAAACCCTAAACCCTAAATCCTAAATCCTCAACCCTAAGCCCGAAACCCTAAATCCCCCAAAAGCTCAAGACTAAGCCCTAAATCCTAAGCCCTAAACCCCATCCCGCGAAGGATCGACCGTGGAAGGAGGTTCGCCTGGAGCGGCTCTCTCTGGCCATGGCTCGAGCCTCAGGATTCTTGGGGGGGTCCTCTCTTAGGGTTTAGGGCTTTAGGGTTTTAGGGGCTTAGGGTTTTGGGGTTTAAGGTTTTAGGGGTTTAGGGTTTTAGGGGTTTTAGGGGTTTAGGGCTTCAGGGGTTTAGGGTTTATTGTTCAGGGGGGGTCTTGGGGCTTTTATAATCCTACTATAATTGAAAAGGTTAACCTTTTTTTGGCTAGGGTGCTCAGCCCTTAAGTGATTGGGTTAATCCAAACGTTTTAGGGTTTGGGGTTTAGGGTTTAGGGTTTGAATTTAGGGTTTTGGGTTTAGGGTTTCGGGTTTAGAGTTTAGGGTGTTGGGTTTTGGGTTTCGGGTTTTGGGTTTTGGTTTTCGGGTTTAGGGGTTAGGTCCTCTTGGATTATCACCCAAGTGGAGGTTTCGGGCTTAGGGTCTTGGGGTCAAGCCCAGAGGGCGCGAAGCACCTAAACTGTAGAATGTAGGGTTTCTATATGGGAGTTTCCGAAGAATTAGGGGCACCTTATCTTGGGATCCTTATTATATGGGTCCTACTACATAGGGTACTATATTAGGGACCCCTATTTTCGGAAACCCCCATATTCGGAGTTATTATCATGACTTGAGAAAGCATCCCCCATAGCAGTACTTTGACATGTTGGCGGGCGTGGTGGTCCCGGGGCGCCGGCTCCGGCTGTGGTGGGTGGACATTCTCGACTCTCACTTTCTTTCCAGTCCCACCTGCACGGTTTAGGGTTTAGGGGACGCCCGACTCCTAGTAGCTTCCAGTGCCTTGGCGGATGAGCGCTGAAACCTAAACCCAGAGGGTCCTAAGTAACCATCGAGTAAAAAGTAGGGTTTCTGTAGTAGGAATTACTACTATGGTTTGGATAAGTAGCCTCCAAAGGATCCTATAATCTAAAAGCCTGTTGATGGAATTCAGGGATTAAGCTTTCCACTGCCACAGTCCCGTGCATACTTGCCACAGTACTGTGTGCATGGGTGGTTGTCAAAATTATGGTCCCTTTTTGGGTCCTGATTATAATACGGCACCTGTTATTTAGGGTACCCCAAAAGGGACCCTAATTTTGACAACTACCCACATTATTGCTTTCACAGCGCTCGAAGAAGTTCCCAAAGCCCTCGTAGTAGGCCTACGCTATTCGCTACCTCGGCTGGTCTCGAAATCCTCGGCTCTACTGCTACATGGGAGTTTCCGAAAATTAGGGTACCCTTATTTTGGGGTCCCTATAATAAGGATCCTACCATTTAGGGGACTATATTAGGGTCCCCTAGTTTCGGAAACCCCCATGTGTTTTCGTAGCTGGTAGCAAATTGATTCCTCTCTCCTGCAACGGTGCCGTGCTCTGGGGTGCGTGTGGTTTGTTGTCACAGTCCGGTGCTGGGAGCAGTGCTGTTCACACAACACAAGCACGGGGACGGCACCACTGCGGCACAACAAGACCAAGCCTTTTACGACTCCTGCTCGAGTTGGGAAACATCGTTTATGCACTCGAGGGTTGATAATCTAGTGGGAGATTGAATGGAACGCGGATGTGGCAAGGTTTAAGGTCTGTCCAAGAAGCTGAATGGACGGCAAGGGTATGTACAAGTAAGGACCGCCAGGCAATCACGGTCATGCCAAATGTTTCCCCTCCCCCCACAACGGCATTTGTCTGCTTTCCTGAACTTGGAGCTCTGGCAGACCCGAGAGATTCGTGATGGCAAGGTTGTTGTCAACACAGTGTCGCGGCCGATGAGGCTCCTAAGATCAATCCTCAGAAAAAATGGAGGATGCCAGCGTCCTCGACACACAGGGGCCAGCTCCAGCTATGCCAGCTATGCTTCGCAGAGGCTTATCAGAAGAGCGCCACAAACGGCTATGGGTGCACTACGGCCGAAGGCCAACTCAATGCGTCCGCCCGCAGCTCCTTCATTCGGAGTAATTTCAGCAACTGTATCCGAAACCGTCAACAATGCTATTTTGGGTTTAGGGTTTAAGGTTTAGGGTTTAGGGTTTATGGTTTATAAACCCTAAACCCTAAACCCTAAACCCAAATTACCCAGAACCCTGAATCCCAAAACGGCCCTACAAGAAGCCCTAAAATCATGAAGCCTTAGCGCTGCTAATCTTCTACAATTACTGTAAGGGTTTAGGGTTTAGGGTTTAGGGTTTAGGGTTTAGGGGTTTCGGGGTTTAGGGTTTAGGGTTTAGGGTTTAGGGGGGTTTGGGGCTTACTACACCGCCTGACTTCCTCATTCTAGGTTCCTGGGTAGTACCCTTCTGCCGTTTTTTGTTTTTGCGTCCCCGTTGTAACACCGAATATAAGGAAAAAGGTACCCTGATTGTTAGGGGCTCCACTGAGAAACCAAGTTGTTATATGGGGGTTTCTGAAAACAGGGGACCCTAATATAGTACCCTAAATATACCCTAAATAATAGGATCCTTAATATAAGGGCCCCACAATATGGTACCCTTAGTTTTCGGAAACTCCCATATCATTCTTTAGGGTTGCCTGCTATCATTATGCCCTCAAGGTGCCCAAGGCCGTAGTTTTGCCGTTACGGCCCCTACAACATATATAGACCCCTTAAGGGTACCCTAAACCCTGAACCCTAAACCCCTAAACCCTGAACCCTGAACCCTGAACCCTAAACCCTAAACCCTAAACCCTAAACCCTAAACCTTGTACACACTCGGGAACCTGGAATTTTCAGCTGGCCGAGGACGTCCTTCGCTTGGGCCTCCGCTCGCCTGCAGGGATGAACTCGGTTTGCAGGCCTTGCTTGGAGCCTTCATGGGTGGTTGTCAAAATTATGGTCCCTTTTTGGGTCCTTATTATAGGGTTTAGGGTTTAGGGTTTCTACCTTCATCGATGATAATATAGATGCTTTAGGAAGCCCTATTCATGGATGATAATACAGAAGCTTAGAGGTTTAGGGTTTAGGGGTTTGGGTTTAGGGTTTAGGGGTTTGGATTTAAGGTTTAGGGTTTATATAGAAGCTTAAATAACTACCAATAATATGTTCGGGGGCTTCCTTGTGACAACTATAGTATAGATCCTTCATGGCTAGTTCTGAGTGGGGTTCCTTTGTGAGGTGGCTTGGGGCCTGTATAGGTTTGTGACAGAAAAAACCTGCATCCTGCACATGCATAATAATACCGTGCCGAGTTTGTGGCCCAGTCTATGTCTACGATCATAGTCATATGAAGGTTTCCGAAAATAGGGGACCCCAATAGAGTACCCTAAATGGTAGGATCCTTATTATAAGGATCCCAACAGAAGGTACCCCTTATTTTTCGGAAACTCCCATATGAGCTGTTTCTTGCAGTCATCGTCTGCAGCGCAGTCCATGAGTATCAGCCTACCAGGCCTTCATAATTGCCTAATTAGGGTTTAGGAACGGACTCCCTCCAGCCATAAGCTCAGCAATGCTTTGGGTTTGGGGTTGTACTATACACCAATAATGTAGCAGACTAAAAATGCAACATTACAAAGCATAAGGCTGTATAATACAGTAGTATAATAGAATATGATATAATCTGATAGAATATGACAAAATATGCTAACATATGATAGAATATACTGTAACATACTGTGTCATGAGATGATACGATAGATTTCAGTATGAACTATCAGAACATGATACGGCAAAGCATGATATAACTATATAACACTAGATGGCAGAATAAAGTAAAGGCGTTGCTTCCGTATTCTGCCGAACTAAGCTCTGGATCTGGAGACAGGACAGGTCATACTGTTTAGGGCTTGTGGGGTTTAGGGAGTTTAGGGTGCAGAGAGCGTCGGTGCATAATCTAACGATGCTCTGTCCTTCCTGATTTCAACATGGATCCCGAACGGAGGCATAGTGTATTTGTTTGTCATGTTTGTCCTTTTGAAGAGGGGTCGCCTTCTGTGCGCTCAGTTGCCGTGCGAATGACGACAAGCCGTCGTCGATCATTCTCTTGCCGTTGCGGGCTTGGGCCTCAAGCTGGCAGGTGGTATAAGGCTTGGGTTTGCAATAACAATGATAAAATCCTAACTCCAACAATAATATCAGTTCATAACCAGAATAATAATGATGCTAATATGGGGCTTAGTTTGGCACGCTAGGATTCGGACTTTAGCCTCAGCTGTTTCTTATCGGTTAGCAGTTGCAGGGGTGCTGCGACGGTTTGCGAAATGGTAAGACTGCGGAAAGAGCCACCAGCAGAACAATCGTATCGTAACGTGACTTCTTACCAGAATAGTGAGGCGCCTAAACCCTAAACCCTAAACCCTAAACCCTAAACCCTTCCATCTGAACCGTACACATTCTTCCCCAGGGTTGTGTGCCAGGGAGTGTAGTCCCCATCCGTCAGACAGGGCACGTTAGTTTACAATGGTCCTAGTCTGACCTTTGCGGCCTTCCAGAGCCTTTTGTCGATGCAAGCAGCTACCATTCTAAATCGGGGACCCTAAAACCCTAAACCCTAAACCCTAAACAGGGTGACATCTGCCCTCTCTGAAGGTCGGCTCATTCTGACATCGAAAGTCTTGTCCCTTTTCGCCCTGAACCGAAACTAGCCCGAGCCTGAACCTTGAATACGAAAGCACTGAGCCCTCGGTTTAGGGTTTAGGGTTTAGGGTTTATGGCATTCAGAAAGCCTGGAAGCTGAACATACCCAGCGCCTCAATTCTTGAAACCTCCCAGAACTACGCAAACAAAGCAATAACAAGGAAATCCTACGTGAGCCTTGGACTCATCTAAATTTTAAGCCCTAACCATGTCCCAGGCACTTGACGTCCTTGCCCTGGCACCCTCCCAGGAGGTTCAGCTGCGGGCTGTCATTTCAACAAAGATGGGGGGGAACGATCCTCCAAAGCCAGTGCTTGAGTGATCCTGAACCCTACCTCGACCCAAAGAAGCCTACCTTTCCTTAGATAGCCAATAGGAGAACTTTAAACTTTTTGGCTTTATATATTAGGTCTATCCTAAAAAGTTTGAACTTTTTTGGGCCTGGTTGTTGAAGAAGAGAGTTTCTAAGGACTTCCAGGACTTCTAGACAAGGCCTTCGGCTCGAGTATGTTTTATGTTGAGTTCAAGTTGATGACCTTGGTTTGTCAAACCGGGGGTCCACTGCTGGTTTGCCTCTAGGAACAAGGATCCTATGGACATGGAAGCCGCCTTACACAACATACCTTATACACCGCTATCAAAACGTGCCTAATCTAAGCCCGTAGACGCGTCTAACACCTTCTGAGGGCATTTTCCAAAGCCCCATAGCACCCAACAGCCCATAAAACCCTAAACCCCCAAAACTCCAAGGTGGCCCCATCCTAACCCTAAACCCTAAACCCTAAACCGTAGGGCTGCCAGGCGCGGGAGGACGTCGCACTGTCGCTGGCGTCCGCGGCTCGCCTGTTGGCCTCGCTCTTGCAGGTGCCCTGTTTAGGGTTTAACCAGGGTTCTGCGGGTGACGAGGGCATGTTGTAGAATGTGCCAGTGCCACTACAAAGGTATAGGGTGCATGGGACGAGGGCATGTTGTAGACTGTCTCAGTGCTACTACGTGGTTTGGGCATTATCAGCTTTCGGGTGTTCAGAAAGAACCCGTTTCCAGGCCAAGAAACAAACAAAGGTTGCAGTCGTACGAGAACGGCAGGACCCCTTTCGGCCTTGCAGAGCTCTTGCCAGCAGCTGCTTAAACCTGAAATCCCTAATCCCGAAACCCTAAACCCTAAACTCTAAACCCTAAACCCTAATCCTAGCCTCTGCCGCAGATTCCGGACATTGCCCAAACAGAGGACTTTGAAGCGTGGCTGCATATCTTCCGACCATCAGCTCTACGTCTGCGACGGCATGTAGTAGTGCGAGCACCATTAGTATGCTTGATATTGTGTTCATCATTACCGCTTTTACTGCGACTACTCTTTGCATGATTGTTGCGGTGGCTGTTCCTTCTGTTCCTGCTTGATCACATCCATGGTTTCTGTTTGGCATTCTGTTACGTCTCATCGCATCATGGTCTCTGTTTACGGTCCGGAACCCAGAGAACCCAATACCCCTTAAATAAGGAATAGACCTTAAAATTATAGGGGTCTTAATATTATGATTTGAGGTATATTCCTAAATTAAGGGGTATTGGGGCTCTCTGGGTAGCTCTGAAGGAGCTCGCAGGATTAACTTACTTACCCTAAACCCTAAACCCTAAACCCTAAACCCTTCATCAAGAGCCCAGGGCTGAAGGCTCTCCCCAAAGTCATGCGTACTTAAAGGATCATGGGACTTGGTAAGTAGGGTTATACCCCTTACCATCAACATAGCCCAAAAACCTTTTATAGTGGGGTCTTTGGGCCCAAAAGCCTTAGAATATGAGTCCTTTGAGGGTCAGGGTAATTAGGGTAACTATACTTATGATCCCATTTAAGGGACTTATAACCTTACTTACTGAGTCCCATGATCCTCCAAGTACTGTTGATGATCTAAAGCCTGCATTACCTTAAGGAGCATAGAGGGGTAGCGTGTAGGTGAGCAAAAGGAGCCTACGCTATGGGAATGATGGTCTATTCCTTATAACGGGTAGTGCAGGGTTTATATCATCAACCCTAGTTCTCTGACTTAGGGTCCCTTTGGATGACGTCCCCAACCATCCTGAAAGAAAGGGGCTATGAAGGGATCCTACTGCCCCCCCTAAACCCTGAACCGTAAACGGGGATCTATGAAGGGATCCTAATTAATTCCCCCGCTAAACCCTAAACCCTAAACCCAACACCACCCTGAAAGACAGGGAATATGAAGGAGTCCTAATTTGGAGAACTAGCCTCGTGTCCTGAGGCCCTCTGTGAAGGGTATGAAGACCCACTTAGCTCGCAAAAAGCCTGGCCTCGCCCTGAACCTTTGCCACCCTTACCATCGTTCTTTTGGGGGTTTAGGTTTTAAGGTATTAGATTAGGGTTTAAGGTTTCGGTTTTTTGATTTTAGGGTTTAGGTTTTCGGGCTTTGGTTTTAGGGTTTAGGGTTAAGGGTGTTGGGTTGCCTTCAAACCTAAGGCCCTAGCTAGGTCAAGGGGCCCCGAGTATCCACTTGCGGATGATGTCTCGCTCGCCATGCCTTAGGCGAGACAGCATTTATAAGCATAATATATACAGAGAACCTACTGTAGCCCCTACATTAAGCCTAAACCTAAACCCCTAAACTCAAAGCCCTAGACCCCTAAACCCTAAACCCTAAGCCCTATTCTAGTTCAAAGGTATGAGTACAGTATATTCCTAAAGCCGTGGCACGCCCTAAACCCTAAACCCTAAACCCTAAACCCTAAACCCTAAACCCCTAAACCCTAAACCCGGTTCAGAGAGCACCTCCTGTGCATTCCTTGCGAGACGTTCAAACGAAGTCCGCTCCAGAAGTCCAGAAGCGAGGCTAAGGGGCGTTTCGAGGGTGTGGGTTTAGGGTTTAGGGTTTAGGGTTTACCTGGACCCTAAAGAACCTACCTTTTTAGGGTTCCTTCTTATGTTTTTTTTGGTATAACGCCTACAAAAGGTAGGTTTTTTTGGGATTAAGGTAGGGTTTAGGGTTTACGCTAAGCAGCTTTAAGAGGGTTTGGAGCTTGGGGTTCAAGATTTTTTTGGCCCGGGGTTTGGTTTTAATGTTTAGGCTTTGGGGTTCAGGGGCTGAGGCTTAAGGGCCAGTTCAGTTTGAGGGGCAGGCTATACTTATTTATGTGTTTTTGCCGCAGCTTGCAGGGAGCAGTCGAAGCCAGCAGTTACCTGGCCAGACAGGTGGGTAGGTTTCCAAAATAGCGTCCCTTTTGGGATCCTTCTTCTAAGGGTGCCGTATTTTTGGGGCCCTTGCTGAAGCCGCCTCACCAAATCCGTAGCGTTTCCTTTTCTGAAAAATATGATCCTTGTATACAGATTCGGTCCTTTCCGATGAACCAGCAAGCAAGTAGACCTCCACCTTAGAGCTGGAAAACCCTAGACCCTAAACCCTAAACCGAAGCCTAAACTCTAAACCCTAAGCCCTAAACCCTAAACCGAACCCTAAACTCTAAACCCTAAACCCTAAGCCCTAAACCCCTAGACCCTGAACCGAACCCTAAAGCCTGGACTGCATGTCCGTCCAGACTTCCCAAGGATTATGTGGCCCAATGCCTGCGGCGGGCCTTGCGATTCAGGCAAAACTTGCCGGTGTTTTGCTGGCCCCGCAGAGTCGTCAGAGATTTTCGGGCAGATTGCAAGTAGCCGTCGGTGGGAAATATATGCTCTAGTCTTATGTGTAGGGTTGACTACCGACAGTTAGTTATCGAGGTTTAAAAGCAGCGAACCGCAACTGCGCGTTTTGCAATCCGCCTTTTATTAGAGCCGCCAGAGTCTATGTTGAGGCAGCTCTGAGATGCTCTGTAAGGTGTCCGTCTTTGAATTCTGTCATTCGCCTTCATATGGACTGTCACGGAATAGCAGGGCTTTAGGGTTTAGGGTTTAGGAGGAGTAGTCGTACTGGACACAGCAGGTTTGCACCGGTTGCAGCATTTTCACAGTCTGCACCCTGCCCAGCGCTACAGATCTCCTCTGCATCGTTGTAGTCGTAGTCGTAGTAGTTGTCATCGCCGTCGTCGTTTCACGAAAACCCGAAGCCCTGAGGCTATGAAACCAGAACGTACTATAGGGGCCGAAATAGTTGCCAAGACTGTTTTGGGGGGCTCGCTACTATAACTATAGTAGAGTATGCCCCATAAGCCCTCAGCTTTTTAGAGCCCAGAAGCCCTCAAAAGCCTTAAACTTAAACCCTCTAGAACCCTAGAGCCCTAAACTCTAAAGCCCTAAGCCCTCTAGAACCCTAGAGCCCTACAACCCTGAAGCTCGAGAGCCTTAAAAGCCTTCCACCCTAAAACCCCGGAAAACCCTGAAGCCCTGAAGCCCTGACACTCTACCGCCCTAAAACCCCGGATACAATGCCGAAAGCCCAGAAGCCCCTAACACCCTGCCGATCCCTAAGCAGGGCTTCTTGCGGATTTGGGTTTAGGGTTTAGGCTGTAGGGTTTAGGGTTTAGGGTTTAGGGTTTAGGGTGCAAAACCCCCGAAAACCCTGAACCCTGAACCCTAAACCCTAAACCCTAAACCCTAAACCCTAAACTGAAGCCCTAAAGCCCCTAGAGCCAGGCCGCTTTCACTTCCGCTCACAGCGGCGCTCCGCGACCTCCTCGTTTGCCCCCCGCCGCGGCGGCCGCGACCCAGCCTGGCCTCCCAGAGCTGTTCCTCTGACTACGGGGCTCCTTTAAGGGTTTAGGGTTTAGGGTCTATAAGGGCTCCTTTAAGGGTTTGGGGGTTCTATAAGGGCTCCTTTAAGGGTTGAGGGTTCTATAAGGGCTCCTTTAAGGGTTTGCGGGTTCTATAAGGGCTCCTTGAAGGTAGTAGCACCAGTCCCCTATTGTCGCTAGACTTATGCCTGAGACTTCTTAAGAAGCCCGGCACATTAGCCTGATGTTTAGGGTTTCGGGTGTAGGTTTAGGGTTTTAGGAGGATTTGGAGGTGTGGGGGCTCCGACTAAGAAACGGCTTCGTCTGGTTTAAATATGGTTTCAGGGGTGAAGGCTGTGGAAGTTTAGGACCCTAAGCCCTAAACCCTAAACCCTAAACCCTAAACCGTACAGGCCCTGCAGGATTTCCGATTCTGTATGATGTTAGCGCCGACGGTAAGTTCAGCACATTGCGTGCCCCTAAACCCTAAACCCTAAACCCTAAACCCTAAACCATAAACCCTAAATTTCCCCTAGATTGAAAACAACATCCCAAGGTCGATTTGCCATGGGGAAGGAGGCCTATGCAAAGACCCGCAAGGTGCGGCCGGGCTGTTCGAGGTGATGTCATGACTCACCTGTAAGCCTGAGCCCGAAACCCCTATGCCCAAACATCCAGACTCCCAAGTCCGCCTCTGAACCCTGAGACAGACAAACCTAAAGAACGAGCACCTATAACACCCTTTGCCCCACCTGCCCTCCAACAAGCAACACGCCAACAAAGGACCCTTGCCAAGACTGTGCAAACCTAGATTTTATCCTACCCTGAACCTTGAACCCGAAACCCAAAACCCATGCTTCTCAGCGAAAACCTCGCTACAAGTTGGCGAGGCGAGAGCAATCATTTCAAGGAAACTACAGGTGGGGAGTTTAGGGTTCCTTTAAGGGTTTAGGGTTTAGGGTTCCTTTAAGGGTTTAGGTTTTAGGGTGTAGGGGTTAAAGGAAACTGCAGGTGGGGGATTTTAGGGTATATAGGCCTTCTATAAGCCATCTATGAGGTATATAGACCTTCTATAAGGCTCCTATCACGGAAACTACCCACCTGAAAATGTCCTAGAATTATCATACGTGCTACGGGGATGGTCCTTTTTGCTTGGCAGTAGCAACTGAAAACACCTTTGATAACTCCAGATCGAGATCACCAATGACAACCCACACAAGTACTGTTAACGTCATCTGAACCCCAAAGCCCCTGTAAGCCCTAAACCCGAGTCTTTGTTTTCAAGCCAGAAAACCCCTAAACCCCTGAACCCTAAACCCTACAAGCCGCCCTAACCTGAATCCCCAACCCTAAAGCCAGCAAGCCCTTAGCCCTCGAAAGCACTTGCAAAGCTTCAGAGCCCTGAAAGCTTGTCTTGGCCGTTCCATTCACCATATGCGGCCCGCGCGGTGTCCTCAACCGTTTACGGTTTAGGGTTTCCAAGTTTAGGGTTTAGGGTTTTGGTTTAAGGTGTAGGGTGTAGAATTTAGAGTTAAGGCCTCATCAACAAGCATCATCAAGAGTAGGGCGTCGGAGCCTGCCTGATTCAGCTCGTCGTGGCATAACGGGTCGTCAATACAACCTTAGGTCTGGGGATCGTCTTGACATAAATTTCAGCATTAGATAATGCCTATAGGCGGGTCGTCCTTACAGCCTGAGGCCTGCGGATCGACTTAGCACAAACTTCAGCCTTACCCAAAGGCCGAAGGCGGTGCGGGCAGATCTTTTTCGTTTCTGGGTGGAGCTGGCATCAGACCTTGCGGTGGAGATGGCCGTGGACCCGAATATGGTAAAGATGGAGGAGGTGGCAAAGGTGGTGGTGGTCGCCTTCATCTCCTCTGCCACCTGCTTTGCCTCGGCGCCGTGCCGGCGCAGAGTGGCGATCTGCGACTCAGAGATTCTGACACAGATGAATTAATGGTCCATCGGTTCGGAGTCCCATGGAGATGGCAGATGAGGAGCTGGAGAAGGTTCTGCAGAAGCACTTGGGCAGGCGATCGGAGCCTCTTTCCCGCGTCCTGGATCCTCAAGAGGTGGCGGTAAAGGCGCCCTGAGATTTGGGGATTCTGACTCCCTGGCAGACCGAAACTGCATGTGGCATCACCTTGGTTCTCCAATACCCAACCTGCTTTGGGGCTCTTAACTTATCTAGGTTGGTTTTTGGGACATTTTCTATTTGCCCTATTTGGGTTCATAAGGGACCCTTGATATAAATATTTTTCAGAGGGTTTAAAGGCCAACCCAGTTATAGCTTAGTAGAAATCTGAAAGTTTAACCTTTTATTTCCCTGGCTTACTTTAGGGTTTAGGGTTTAGGGTTTAGGGTTTAGGGTTTAGAGTTTAGGGTTTAGGGTTTAGGGTTTAGGGTTTAGGGTTTAGGGCTTGGGGAAGTTTTCGCCACCTTTCTCTGCGAGCCCAGGCCGGAAATCGCATGATCTGCCTATAGCCCAAAGGCTCCATGTACCTTTATAGTAGGGTTTAGGGTTTAGGGTTTAGGGTTTAGGGTTTAGGGTTTATAGTAGATACTTAGGGCCTTAAAGGGGTCCCTATATTGGTACTTTAAGGCTTAAGTATCTATTATATGGGTACATGGAGCCTTAGGGTAGTATAATATGGGGCATTCACAATTACCACTACTATGTTGTTGGTGGGGCTCCTTATTATTATTGTTGTTATTAAGATTATTATTGTTATTATTAAGATTAATATTATTCTTCTTCTTCTTATTATTATTGTTATTATAGTTATAGTAGTACTATTTTGGGAGGATCCGGATTATCAGTGTCAGTAGAACGGGCCCCGACACCGTAGTCTGATTATTGAGGCCCCTTATGTTATCTACTCTCTTGGTGCCCTACCAGAACCGGAGTCCGTTGAGAGAATGAACCCTAAACCCAAACCCTAAACCCTAAACCTTAAACCCCAAACCCTAAACCCCACATCTTTGTACCCAAGGTAGCCTCCATATCCGGCTCCTTGCAGACATCCCAAGACCCTACCCTAAGGCTCTTATGGCTGTTATGGGCTTTCTAGGGGAAGGTTCGGTTTGGGGCTTTGGGGGCTAAGGTTTGGGCTTTCACTATGGGGGTCCAGGAGCCTTAGGGTAAGCCCCAATCCCAATATAGCAGCCTAGATAATTAGCAATATTACTGTTAGGGTTAGGGTTCCGGTAAATTTAAAAAAGCATACTATAAAAGGAGCCCAAAACCCTGTTCTAATTACGAAGGCCCCTACATTACTCCCTTTTGGCATCCGATTGAGGCCCCAGACCTCAGAAACCTCGTGGAGCCGGCCAAATATCATCCAGGGCTCTTTATCTTAAGGTTTTATGCCCCTAAACCCTATAAACCCGATAAGACCTAAACCCTATAGACCCTGAACCCTAAACCCCTAAACCCTAAAGCCTAAACCCTGAACACTAAACCCTTAAACCCCGAGGCCTAAACCTTAAACCCCTGAACCAGCAATTTCTGAAGCGCCACGGGGTTAGTAAGCCCAGAGAAATTAAAGCGCTGAAGAAGAAGGACCTCCTACGCAAAGTTCAGCAACACGGGGTCCTCGCCGAGCTAGCCCTTGCCACAACGGATCGTGTCGCCCGGACCAGAAATATTAGGGCTCAGAGTTGAGGGTGGGCCTCCATTAATACAGGACTTCAGGGGTGTAGGATTAGCAACACAGCGGGTGTTATATTTTTGGCTGGATGGAGAGTTGCTCGTAGGAAGAGATCGCTACAGACTTGCAAGGGTTCCGCTTGGGAATCCATGTTAAACTCAGGTGAGGACGAAGCTTCTTGGGGTCCTGTGGCATCTAACAAATGGAGCCTTTAGGGGGGTGCTTCTTGTTTAGATCCATATAGGGTTTAGGGTTTAGGGTTTAGGGTTTAGGGTTTAGGGTTTAGGGTTTAGGTCTGGTCAGGCTCTCGTTTCTTATGATACTGGGGCTTCTCTGGATCTGCTTCCACGGTAGCATGTTCGCTCAGAGATGCTATCACGCTGCAGTTTGTCTAAAGGCTCGCTAATGCTGCGGCTGCTTTAGACTGGCGCATTCATATGGCGGGACCTAAATAGAAAGCTCCAAGCCCTAAACCCTGAACCCTGAACCCTGAACCCTAAATCCTAAACCCTAAACCCCACACCCTGAACCCTAAACCCTCATCCGAACTCATGGTTTGCAGTTCCAGAGGCTCCACAATGTAAGCCCCACCTTCCAGTCCTAAGGAAGGGACCCCCTTCGGGAAGGGATGCTTTCCGGGATGTAGCACCAACCAGCATCTGGACCCTAAACCCTAAACCCTATATACCCTTTAAGCCCAAACCCCTAAGCCCTAAACCCTAAACAACTAAATAAAGCCAAAACCCTAAACCCTAAACTCCGTTTGGTTTCCCCCCGGATGCTTGTTGGCGCTACATCCCGGGCAATGCTGCGCCGATTGGGGGCCAAAGGAGTTCTAAAAACGAGCCCAGTAAAAGCAACAGTTTCTTGCTCCTCCGAGTTTGGGTTTAGGGTTTAGGGTTTCGGGGACCTAACCGAGTGTAACTTGGGCCTAACCGAGTTTTAACTTGACCTTCGAGGTGGAAGAGCTTCTGGAGCTCCCTGGAGCAAACTCGATGTTTGTTTCGTTTTGGGCTTCGGGTTTAGGGCTTATATCTAAAACCCCTAAGCCCTACACCCTAAACCCTAAACCCTAAACCCTAAACCCTAAACCCTAAACCCTAAACCCTAAACCCCTAAACCCTAAACCCTGAAGGGCTTAGGGTGTAGGGGTTAGGCGCTGCGGTCGCTGGAGGAAACTGGGTTTTTCGGGTTTGTGCGGAGACTTTCCGGGTTTAGGGTTTAGGGTTTTCTGGGTGCAATTTTCGGATTTTAGGCTTCTGAGGTTTAGGGTTTGAGGATTTCGGGTGGTAGTGCTTGCAGGTTACGGCTTTTGGGTTCTTAGATTCTGGCGCTCCGAACCTGAACCCCAAAACCGAACAACCTTGGAGGCACCTGCATTCCTGTGACCCTAAACCCCAACCCGAAAACACTAAACCCTAATCTCTTAACCCCTAAACCCCTACCTTAAGAACCCAAAACCCACTTCTTTGTAGGTTCTTATTATAAACCCTAATATGTCATGTATAGGGACCCTACGAAAAAGTAGGTATGGGGTTCTTAAGGTAAACCCCTAAAACCCTAAGCCCTTGCAGACACCCGCCCTTCTTTTCAGACCCTCATGGTAGCCTACTTGGAGGCCCCGGGGACTTAGTAAGTCGGATATAAGTAGGGTTATACTTGGGGTAACTCCATTTAGGGTACCCTAAACCCTAAACCCCAAACCCTTAACTAAGTCCCCTGGGCCTCCAAGTATTACACCCCGTGACTTATAACCTACTTACTAAGTCCCCTGGGCCTCCAAGAAGTAGAGCCCAAGAAAGCCCCTCGAACCAGTAAGCCTCTCCTGGACCCGAGCCAGGCTCGGCATTTAAAGTTTAGAGGTTTAGAGGTTTACCCCACTTTTTTTGTAGGTTCCTATTGTGAACCCTAATATGGGGATTTATAGGGACCCTACAAAAAGTAGGTTTTGGGTTCTTAAGGTAGGGCTTTGGGTTTAGGGCTTAGGGTTTAGGGTTTAGGTTTTTAGGGTTTAAGGGTTTACGGTTTAGGGTCCAAAACCTTATTCCAAGCATTAATCAAGGCCCAAAACTAGCTAGGAGGATCCGAGAGAGAGAGAGAGAGAGAGAGAGAGAAAGAGAGAAAGAGAGAGAGAGAGAGAGAGCCCTGAATACAACGGATCCTGGATCCTACCTACCTTCATCCCTTGGCGCTGAAATTTGTTTCTTTAGTAGCTGAATGAGTTCACCTTACCTTTTTGGTGATGAGATGATCTCCTATAGAACTGAAAGTGTACGTTTCTGAGCTTATGAACTCGGCAACTAGGTTTCTTGAAGTCATTGCCGGAAACTTGATCGGTCTGGGATCGAGTTTCTAGTGTGTGGATGTTGGCTCGCTTTCTGTAGGATGTCTGCTCAAAGGGCTTATGGCGATTCTACCAACGGCTGTTTGGTTTTTGTTGCGCTAATAGACATCAAACACACATTCATTTGCGGGGATGCCCCCTCTTTGTACTTTTGTACAACGATTTTGTCCAGGAACATATCTTCAGAATGTTGAAAGGGTCAGCTAGTGAAAGGGCTCTCGACAGTGGAGAGCCATCTGCGATGTGGTCGTTTTTCTCAGGAGGACCACTGAGAATCTACTATAGGGGCCTGAATCATTACCAATACTCTTTTGGAGGTTCCTTATTATAACTATGCCCCAAAGCCCTAATTATTCTAATTATTAAGGCCCCTACATTACCCTCCCTTGTAAGGGGACCTACGCTTTGGCTACGCTTTGAACAACTGAAATATCAAGCCCCCCGGAGCCTCAGGCCTAAGCCCTTGTATAGAAGGCCTGAATAATTAGGAATATTACTGTTGGGGTTTAGGGTTTAGGGTTAGGGGTTTAGGGTTTAGGGTTTAGGGTTTAGGGTTCCTTATTCTAATGATGCTATAGAGGGTCCCAATACCCTAGTCTAATGATGAAGGTCCCTACATTAAGCCTATAAAGCCCTGATGCCTGAAGTCTAAACAGCGACACCCTGGACCCTGAACTCGAAAATCTAGGCCCCTATCTCTAGCCTAAAGCCCTGGAACCCAAGCCCTAAACCCTAAACCCTAAAACCCTCAACCCTAAACCCTAAACCCTAAACCCTAAAACCCTAAACCCTAAACGCTTTATTAAGGCCCCCATATTGGGGCCCCGGCATCCTGGCCGTTGTAACTCGCCGGACCCACGCCGAGGGAGCTCCACGAACAGCGGCGGACGTTGGGAGGCGCTGCCCAGAGCGGAGAATCAATGCCCTTAGACCCCTCTTCGAAGAGACTCCAAAACCCTTTAATTAAGAAATATACCTTAAACTATAATGGGAGCCCTAGTAAGATTTAAGGTATATTCCTTAATTTAAGGAATCTACCTTAAACTATAATGGGAACCCTAATAAGATTTAAGGTATATTCCTTAATTAAGGGGTATTGGAGTCTCTGAGTCTCTAAATCCTTCTAGATATGGGGCGTATCATTCTTAGAGTTTCAAAGCCCATATGGTGTTGCATACTTGAGCTCGCTTCTTCAACTTAGATAGCCAATGGGAGAACTCTAAATTTTTTGTCCCTATACATATCAGGTCGGCTAGAACAAGTTTGAACTGTTTGGCGTGGTTGTTGAAGAAGAGAGTCAACCCTAAACCCTAAACCCTAAACCGGTTTTGTCTATGGGTCGGCGCATCCTGGGGCCAGGCAACACTTTGAGTGCAGTTGTTATACTCTCGCTTGGTCCGTCACAACACTGCAAGCGTCTACTAGGTTTAGGGTTTAGGCTTTAGGGTTTAGGGTTTAAGTGTATCATACCGTACCATACCATCTTGGACAATCATATACGAAAACATACTAAATTCATATTATACTACAAAACACTATAGAGGTATATGTATACTATCCTGTTCAAACCTTGATATAACGTAAGGTACGATAATATGTACCATAATGTTAGGGTGGAGGCTTGCTTGGTCCATGTCGACAGGAGAGAACTAGTGGAGGCCCTGCTTGAAGGTTCACTGAGTGGCTGAGTAGGTAACCTTTAACTTTTTGGGGCTCTTATAATCCCTAAACCCTAAACCCTAAACCCTAAACCCTAAACCCTAAACCCTAAACCCTAAACCCTAAACCCTAAACTCCTACTATAATTCAAAAGGTTAACCTTTTTGGGCTAGGGTACTCAGCCCCTAAGTTCATGGGTAGTCATAAGTGGGGGGTTACGAGTTTAGGGTGTAGGGTTTGGGGTTTAGGGGTTCTGAGTTTAGGGTGTAAAGTTTAGGGTTTGGGGTTTATGGGTGATGAGTCTAGGGTGTAGGGTTTCGGGTTTAGGGAGTTATAAGTGGGCCCCAACTCCAAGGAGACCCCAAACCCTGAGCCCTAAGCCGTGTAGAGCCCTTAAAGAAAAGCTTCTTCAAGTTCGAAGTGTTTGTCCGTCCTCTAAACCCTAAACCCTAAACCCTAAAGGCTAGCCCCCATGAAGTTCGAAGTGTTTGTCGACGGAGAGGTCCGTGGCTCACCACGGTTTAGGGCTCCCTCCACATGGTATATTATCGTTCGTGATAGTAAAGCATAGCACAGTATAGTACAGTATAGTACGGCATAGTAGGGTATAGCACAGTATAGTACGGTCTAGTACAGTATAGCACGGTATAATACAGCATAGTACAGTATAGTACAGTATAGTACAGCATAGTATAGTGTAGTACGTAGAGTAGAATATAGTATAGTATAGTACAGTACAGTACAGTATAGTATAGGACCGAGAAAGGTTTCCTTGATCAGGAGGCTATAGTATCTTAGAGTATGTTGTAATTGTAGCATATTGCAGTATACTCTCCTTGTCTCTTCTGGGTTTGGGGTGCCTGGTGCTTGAAAGGTCGCAGAGATGTATCTTGCCGGCAGCGCGGGATCAAGGCCCGTTGTGAATGGTTCAGGATTTAGGGGTTTAGGATGTAGGATTAGGGTTGTAGGAGTAAGGATCCCTTAACTAAGAACTCTTATTCTGGGATAACTCTCACCTAGATTCATCCCCCCCAAAACCCTGACCCCTAAATCCTAAACCCTAAACCCTAAACCTTTGGGATTACCTCACCTCGATTCATCCCACCCTTGGAGCCTGCTGAGTTGTGAATGGAGTCTAGCGGTTCAGGGTTCAGGGTTTTGGGGTGACTGACCATTCTGATTGGACCCCAGGCCATATAGAGCCCCTACAGTCTAAAATGTACACAAGCTAACAACATATAGGATACGTATAGGGGCCTTCGTAATCACCTCATATTATTTTCCGGTGGGTTCCGTTACTCGTTTGCTTGGATTTGGGCTAAATGTTAAGTGATTGTCTTCTAGATTGTCACATCTGAGATCGTGCTATCATTGCCCGCTTATTCGAAGAGTGGGTACAGGCAGCCGAGAATTAGTCCAACTCCGCGATCGTATTCAATGCCTCCCTTTCGAAAAGCCAGCGGCGCCGTGGCAAGTATGTCATGAAAACGTTCAAGGACCTCAAGACGCTTTACGGAGCTGCCTCTGCCAAAGCCATTCGCGAGCGCAAGAAAGCGCTAGGAGCAGAATGGTGGTGGCCCCACCCCGAAATGGGTGACAGTGAGGACCTCTAACCTGTCTAAAAACATTACAGGCCTTGCAAAGACACATGTTTTTCTGTATATTGCATCCATCATTGTAGTGTACTATAACCCAAAACTCTATTCTAACTGTTAAGGCCCCTACATCAGCTGCGTTGACCATCCATTTGTCTGAATGACATGTCATCAGGAACTGTGCGGATATTATGAAGATCGGCACTAATGGCCCACTAGTCGCGCGTGCACTGCTAGCCGCAGCTCCGTCTCCTCAGTCTCACGATCACGATGCATAATATGGGGGCCTTAAGGAGTAAAATGAGGTTCCGGGGCCCCTTTTACTATAGGTATTATAAGGAACCCCCAAAAGAGTATAGGTAATTGTTAAGGCCCCTATATTATTGCTTAGTCATGGTTCGTTCCCGTTCCAGTTTTTTCTTCTTTCCCTGTTGCAGTCCCCGAACAGCTTCAATTTCGCCTCAGGCTGTTTCGTCACTGTCTCGACGTATTGCCATCCTCATTCCCGGTGTGTCAACGCTTTTCGGAGTTCGAGCTGTCTGGTACGTACTCCCATAAAAGCCGATAATTTGGCTGGAGCTTGATTGGAGCATTTATACCACAAGATTCCGGAACCCTCCGACAAATCGTTCAGGCCCCTGTATATTTTCCTGAACCACCATGTTAATATGGGTAGCTTTCTAAATTATAGGGTCCCTTTCAGCCGTACTATATTGGGGACTTAAAAAGGGACCCTAATTTAGAGAACTACCCATATTGAGACCGGAGTAGTTCTAGAAACAGCCACAGTAGACCCCACCAGATCCCTGTTCTGAGTTCTGGTTTTTCAGGACCCTAGCCTAACCTTTAAGGGAACCCTCAGGGGAATTGCTAAGGAACCTGTGCAGTGACCCTTACTGTAGCCCTGAAAGGGGCCCTGAACTCAAATGGAGCCCTTAAACCCTAAACCCCTAAACCCTAAACCCCAAACCCCTAAGCCCCTAAACCCTAAACCCATAGAGTGACCCCATTCTAAACCTTTAAAGGAACCATGGACCTTGGGGCAGGATGTTGCGGTCGCCTCCCTGTCGCCAGCTCTTGAGATCAGTGCCTTCTTCGCCGCTCGGCAGCGCGGATAAACCCTAAACCCTAAACCCAGATACAACAAAGTGGGTTTTAGGGTTTTGGGTTGAAGCGGGGGGGTCCCTCGCTAAGGAGCAGAGGCAGCCTGAAAACGCTAACAATCGCGGGTTGGGACATATGGGCTCATGAAGCTCAACCCGAAATACAAAATAACGCCATGGATGTACGGGCATGAAGAGTTGAGCTTCGCTCTGTCGGCGATGTGCCACGGTCCGTCATGCAATCCAACTAGTCGGACTTATGTGACTGCACTGAGAATCTGGACTAACGGAGAAACCTGGTATTTTCCGAAAATAAAAGGCACCGTATTCTGGAGTCCTTATAATAAGGTTCCTACTATTGGGGGGTAGTATACTGGGATCCCCTATTTTCGGAGACCCCCAGGACCTGTGTCGTCGCCCTCACCCCCGGAAACGCGTGTTTGTCAAAGAGACAAAAGGCTTGAAAGCCCTGGGGCCTGAAGCCAATAAACCCTAAACCCTAACCCCTAAACCCTAAACCCTAAACCCTATATTTTTTTAGCCCAACTGGGGAACCCGAAATCAACCTCTAATCCTAAACCTGTGATGATATAAATCTTGTATTAACCGTAGTAAGCAATATACCTTAATTCTCATAGTTTAGGATCCTGAAGGTAACGCAGGATTTCTGTCATTCACCGTATGCCAGCCTTACCCCCAATCATGAAGTTTCTTTTCCCGATACCTGAACCGCATCCTCGCATAACTCAACGGCCCGACAGCCTTTGACAAGCTTCCTCGGTAGTGTCAGTATTACCTCAGTAAAGTCCTCTTGATTGGGTTAATCCAAACGGTTTAGGGTTTTGGGTTTCGGGTTTAGGGTTTTAAGGTCTTGGGGGGGGGGTCCTCTTCTTAGTGGCTGAGTAGGTAACCTTTATTTTGGAGCTCTTATAATCCTTCTATAATTCAAAAGGTCAGCCTTTTTTGGGCTAGGGTACTCGGCCCCTAAGTTACGGCGACCCCTTAAACGGATGCCCTTCTTAACCCTACCTATGGCTCTCTTAAAAGGGACCTTATTGAACCCTAAACCCTAAACCCTAAACCCTAAACCCTAAACCCTAAACCCTAAACCCTAAACCCTAAACCCTACCCATGGCTCTCTTAAAAGGGACCTTATTGAGCTGATGGGTCGAAA
Source organism: Symbiodinium sp. CCMP2456 (assembly GCA_905221635.1). Lineage (NCBI taxonomy): Eukaryota > Dinophyceae > Suessiales > Symbiodiniaceae > Symbiodinium > Symbiodinium sp. CCMP2456. The sequence continues at coordinate 9,550 of CAJNDV010031446.1, read as the reverse complement.
TCCGTCGAACTTCGCCCCGTGGAGGTTTTGTTTTCTGAGTTTCCGGGTCCACGGGAGAACTTTGTTTTCGGGTTTCTTTCTCTACATATTTCCATATATCTATACACACATATCATATACATATAGATATAATACATATACATATAACGAATAGCTATTTATTCATTGATTCACTTTTTTGCTTATTTGTTCACAAATAAACAAATAAATAAATAAATAAAGGTCCCATGAAGTCCCAAGACTTGGAAAACAACACCCTAAACCCCGAAACCCTAAACTCTAAACCCTCACCCTTTATCTAGCCCTGAGAAGAAGAGCTCTCCAGTGAGCCTTCAAGATTAGCCTTGCTTCAAAGCCTATGGGAAGTTACGGAAATCGGGGACCTGGAAATTAAATCAACCCACATAGAACACACGGCTTGTGGTTTAACGGGGGTTTGGGGGGTTGAGGGCTTCGGAGGATCCTGAAAACGTGAGTCACCCACATTTAAAGGGGTTTCCAGCAAGACGCCGCCGGGTGATCTCGAAAGGACAACGTTGAAGCTGCGGTGCGCGTCGTCTACAAGAAGATATCAGACCTGGAGGTGGCATTCTCAGTAACTCCAAGGTCAGTCGGAGCCTAGCAGCAGAGCAGGTAACCTGTGCCCTCTTGAGGCTTATATAGTCCTACTATGATTCAAAAGCTTAGCTTTTTTTGAGCTAGGGTACTCAGGGATCACTCGTTAGGATAAACCCCCTCTCTTGCCCGACCCCAAACTTCCCTACGCCCTACCCGCGACTCCTAACCCCAAGCCGAGACCCCAAACCAAGGAGGAGAAGGGATATTCCCGAATTCTAAGCGCGTTGGGGGTTTCGTTGCTTTGTTTCCTGGATTCGGGGTTGGGGGTTGTCAAGGTTTCGGGCCTTGTTTGCTGGTACTGGAATAGAAGGATTCCTTTGAGTCTTCTGTATGGGTACTGTAGGACATTCGGGTTTGTATAGGGTTTCTTCGCGTGTAGGTTTAGGGTGCAGGGTTTTCGGTCTTGAGAGATCAGGCATGTTGGGAGCTTGGACCGTAAGGGCAAGGCCAGAGGGCGGGACAACCACGGTGCGTGAATCGTCCCTCGTCCCTAAACCCCAAACCCCAAAACCCAAAACCCAGGTGGTTTAGGGGTTTTTGGGGTTTAGGGTTTGGGGTCTTGGGTTTCGGGTTTAGGCCCCTCAACCCGAAACCCCGAAACCCTAAACCCAATGCCGGTCTCCATGAAGCAGGAATCTGACTCGAAGACCTGTGAATGCTCTGGGGCTTCTCCACGAATTTATGGCAAGAGGTTGGCTTGTTTGTTTGGCTGCGTTTACGTGGTTGGATCGTTGGTCTGTTCGTCTCAATGTATGTATGGTGTGTATGCATGCATGTATGTATGCATTTATGTGCGTATGTGCGTAAGCTTGCGTGTCTGTATGCATGTACGTATGTGGATCATCTAGATAAAGCTCGAAATTGCATATAGATATGCATATAGATACAGATGCCAAGCCCCGCAGCCAGACCTCAAGAACACCCTCTGACTCTACCCAGACCCGCCAACTACCCTGCATCATATCCCTTATTTACCAACTTGATGGGACAAATGAGACTCGATTTTTCAGGGCTGCTTGGGGGGGTCCTGGCAAAGGCTTATGGCAATTAAGAAAGACAGAGCTGCAAGACCCTAAACCCTAAACCCTAAACCCTAAACCCTAAACCCTAAACCCTAGAACTTGAACCCAAACAAGACCTACATCCCGGGAAGGAGATGAGGCCGCTGATCCATCTGCGGCAGTCCCTGGAGAAGCCCCATGTGTCTGCCGGGACAGGGTAGGGTTTCGGGGTTTAGGGGTTTTGGGTGTGGGGTTTAGGGTTTAATATAGAAGCCTAAACAGTTACCTATACTATGTTGGGGGTTCCTTATTATAACTATAGTATAATGGGCTCCAAAACCCTGTTCTAATTAGTAAGGCCTCTATATCAGGATTCCTTGACGGGTTCCGAATATTTCCACGGGTCAGCACTAGTATATTATTTAGGATCCCTACATGATTGTGGTTCTATACATGAGCGTCATTTGGTTTAAAGTGAGGCGCAAGCCGGTATCCTAAACCCCTACTCAACGTCGTCTTGTAGGATTTCATATGCTCATTGGCATGACTCTTACTCTTACAGTACTTTCATGGCTAGAAGAAGCTATTCTTCTCAGCAGCCTCATTGTGGGTCATAGGGTCAGCAGCTTAGGATTTAGGCCCTGCAGCGGTCGGTATCCCAGACGTCATTACGCAAAAGGAGGCTCTTGAAACAATACTTCGCCATAATAACAACGGTAGTACTAGTAATAGTCATAGTAATAATTATGGTAATAATAACAAAAGGAACAAGAAGAGCAAGAGTCATAAGAGTCAAAATAATATCCGTAAATCCCCAAGCCTGAGCCTTTAACCCCAAACTCTTAAGCCTCGTCGGGCTTCTCTGTAGCAGCTAACTCGAGAGCCCAGAATAAATCGACCAAGAGTGCGGTGAGGCAGGGTTTAGGGTAGTTAGGGACTTTGAGGTTAATTAGGGATTTTGAGATTAAGGGGTCAAGGGATTGGAGTTTAGAAGTTCACCAAAAGCTGAAGTTCGCGACGCCTTGAAGAAATCGCAGTTCTTTCAAAAGCAGGCGGTTGCGCGTTGCACATCAGCATCTCCGAGCTGAACTCGTTGCAAGCACATTGCATAATCTTGGAAGGAGACATGCCTGGCCAAAAACTGTCCCGTCCATAAAAGACTCAGGTCGCGTGGCCAAACTGCGACGCTGTGGATGTTGACCTTCTCCACAGGCTTCGCGGAGAGGCGAGTTCGGCTTTAGGAGCTGGGCTTGAACAACCTGCCGGGAAAACGGAAGCCCGGCCGCTCCAACAGCCAACGTGGTCAAGAAAAAGCCGCGCAAGCATTCGTAGCGACAGCTTTGAACAAAAAGCTGACACACACGCCATCGAGTGCGACGCGACGAGCAGCAGACAAAAGTGGCTTCATCGCTTCTAGCTAGCTTCCATGAAGGTGCAAGCGCGTTGATTCGCCGCATGCTGAGACCGACGCTCGCAGAAACTCTTCCAGTCCCCCGAATTGAACGTTGAACCCTGAACTCACAACCCTCTATGAAGCCCATAAGAACCTACTTCGCCAGACCCCGAACCTTGAACCCTTATAGCACCTTGGAAATGACCTTAATCCGAATTAAACCCTAAACCCTAAACCTAAACCCTGAACCCTGATTCTAAAGCCTATCCCTAAACCCGAAACCCTAAACCCTCAAGCCTAAACCCTGAACCCTCAAGCCTAAACCCTAAACCCTAAACCCTCAAGCCTAAACCCTAAACCCTGAATCCACACCCGAAAGCCTAAACCCTAAACCCTAAACCCTCAGACATCGATGCAGGAGGAGCCCTGTCCCCCAAGTTCCTGCCGGAAGCTGGAAATGCCCCTTAGACTCCGCGGGCTTGCTTTAAGATCGGGTTCAGGGTCTAGGGGTTTAGGGTTTAGGGTCTAGGGGTTTAGGGTTTAGGGTTCAGGGTTTAGGGTTCAGGGGTTTAGGGGTTTAGGGTTTAGGGTTATGGCCTTACGTGTCAGACTAGATTCAAAGAGCGGTCTATAGTAAGGAGTGCAGGGGGGGTCTTAATCATCAGCCTAAGGCTTAAGGGTTGAGCCTTTGGAGATCAAAGAGGTGCAGGAACAGCCGAAAACAAGCATGTCTTTAGATGCTTTGGGGGCAAAGAGAAGGGCTCCAAAAACAGTATCAGGGGCTTCAAAAGGGGCCGTTGAAATCAACGCCGGCTCTGAGGTAGAGTTGCTGAAAAGGGCTTCTCCGAGCCCAAGTTCTAACTACGGCAGTTTTCTGGGGGCCCCATGAGCGAGTTCTTGCTTAGCGGCTCAGACAGCTCCTCGTCATAGGGTAGTAATATGAGGGTTTCCGACAATAGGGGGGCCCTAACATAGTACCTTAAATAGTAGGATCCTTATTATAAGGACCCCAAAACAAGGTACCCCTTATTTTCGGAAACTCCCGTATCTAAGGTTAGAAGTCTGGGCTCCTAATATGGAACCTCAGGCGGCCTGTCTAGGGACCCTTAAGGGTACATATGGGGTATATAGTAGGTGTGTAAGGTTATCAGGGTTAAGGGCCCATACTAGGGGCCCATGGTTTCAACCTTAGAGAGTACTTGGAGGGTCGGGGGACTTAGTAAATGCTTGTTTTATAGACTTATAAGTATTGGGGTCCCTTTTAGGGTACTTATAAGTCTACTTAATTCCTACTTACTAAGTCTCCCGACCCTCCAAGTAGGGGTTTCAATGAGGGTTTCCTTGGTCCTGAACGGAGGCTCCCATGTTCCCATTCAAGGATCGCTCTGAGCTTTACATGTCAAGATTGCTCTTTTGGAGTAGGGCTTGGGGGTTTAGGGTTCAGGATTTAGGGTTAATGGTTTAGCGTTTAGTCTTAGGGTTTTGGACTTTAGGAGTTTGGCGCGATCGCAGAAAAACTTTGCCCAACATCGCGGAGGTCTCCACGAGGCCATAAACTCGAAATTCCCCAAACGCTAGACCTCAAGCTACCTTTTAGGGTTTAGGGTCCCTACTTGGAGGCCCAGGGGACTTAGTAAGTAGGTTATAAGTAGAGTTATAAGTACCCTAAATGTAGTTACCCCAATTATGACCCGACTTATAACCGACTTACTAAGTCCCCTGGGCCCCAAGTAACCCTACAACAACCCTACACCCTAAACTTGGAGACCCTAAACTTTGTCATAGTTGGGTAACATTTTACATTTTTAAGGGTACTTAAACCCAATAAGGAATATAAACTTGAATTTTTAATACTACCCCAACCATGAACTAGTAAACGCTAAACCGTCGCGCCGCCCTGCTCCTTCCCAGCCAAGGCTTTCCTCCGTGGAGACCGCGACTTGCCAGCATTTTTGGGTCGTTTGGGCTTCTCGTGGTTCTTAGTCTTAGTATTACCTTAGTAGAGTCCTCTTAATTGGGATAAGCCAAACGGTTTAGGGTTTTGGATTTAGGGTTTAGGGTTTTAAGGTCTTAGGGGGGGTCCTCTTCTTAGAGGCTGAGTAGATAACCTTTAACCTTTTGGGGCTCGTGTAATCCTACTATAATTCAAAAGGTTAACCTTTCTTGGGCTAGGGTAGTCAGCCCATCAGTAGTTCCCCAATTCGCAACACCTTTAAACATTTTGGGAACAGACCTTTTATTTCCCTGCCTTCTTGGGGAAGTAGGGTTTAGGGGGTTTTACTGTTAGGAGTTACTTTTTTGCTGCCTTAGGGTTTGTGCTACTTGCCCCCGAAACATCGGCCAGTGAGATGGCTATCCAGTACTTGCTTCAGGGTTTGTTTAAGCCTTGTGCTGCAATGACCTCGAGACTCGGCAAAGCTAGTATGCTCAGACTTCCTGGAGAGTTCTGCAAATTGTGTTGGAAAAGCCGCTGTCTGTAGACACTTAGGCGTTACGGTTTTCCGGCCGAGGTTTCAATAGGGAGGATGTAGTGTTTAGGATCTCAGAATGTACGGCAAAGCTTAGTGTCCTGCTGGCCGGCTGAAAGCAGTGGACGAAGAGTGTCTACTGTACAAGTATGTGTCGGAATTGTTGATAACAAGATATCCCAAAATCTTGTTCGAAGCATACTAAAGGCCCCAATACTAGAGGCAAACCGACAGACTGTGTTGGGTGGCTCTTACAGCAACCCATACACCTGAGAGGATCCGACAAGTAGACCCCCTAAAGAGGCTTTAGTAGTAGGGTCCCAAACTAGGGAACTTACTTGTCAGATCCTCCCGAAACTCCGGAAACCTGTACACGTTTGGCTTGCAATAGGGTTTGGGGCTGTATAGGGTTTGAAGGGTGTAGCGTTTAGGGTTTTGGGGCCTTGGGGTTATGACTTAGGGCTTAGGAGTTTGGTGTTTAGGGCTTTGGGGTTTTGGGGATCCTTGGTTCCTGCAACATTCCCGGGTTGAAACCATGGGCCCCTAGCATGGGCCCTTAAGGGTGGGATCCTTATATACGTACCCTAAACCCTAAACCCTAAACCCTAAACCCTAAATATACCCTATATGTAGCCTTAAGGGTCCCTACAAAGGCCCAAGGGTCCGAATTAGGGGCCCATACTTCTAACCTTAGAATCATACATCGCTGGAAGGAACCCTAGGCTTCCAAGGACCTTATAGTTAGGGCCCTAGACCCCTTAAGGACCCAATAATAAGGTCCCTGGAAGCCTAGGGGAAGAAAGGAAGCTTCCCCACGCTACCGGAGCTGAAAGCCCTCGGCCCTCCAGAGCATCTCTTCAACATGAGCTTCAAGAGGTTCCGAGTACCAGTACTGCGTATTCGACTGGGAGCCCGAAAACCTATTCTGTCATAAAAAACTTATTCTATCTATCCAGATGTTTATATGCATATAAATATGCATGTATAAATAAAAACAAATATAAATATAGACATAGATAGGAATATACATAAATAAATAAATATATATATATATATATATAATACACAGAGATATTGGTGTTGGACCTTTTGGTCTTCAGGAAGCGATAGTGAGAGCCTTGGCGCAGAGGCCCCGGCCACGGGGTATGAGAGGTTTTCGGCTGAGGGTTTATAAGGTTCGGGGCTTGGGGCTTAGGGTTTAGGGTTTTAGGGGTGTAGGGTTTAGGTGTTGGGGGTTGAGGGCTTAGGGTCGAATTCACGTTTGGAGGTTTGTTTCTTTCGGGCGGGTTTTGGGGCGTCATGCTTTGTAGACAAGGTTTGAGCACGATTGAGGCAATCTCTTGCCAGTTTCTATGCGGTCATGATGGGTTGGGTAGGGTTTCATGCGAGATTTCTGGGGGAGCCATTTTTGTGGACCCTAAACCCTAAACCCTAAAAACCCTAAACCCTAAACCCTAAACCCTAAACCGGAAGACAGGGGTCGACGGTGGGAATACCTAGTGCCGCAGGTCATGTCCAACATCCTGATCATGCGGGTTCCAGTTGCGTTTAGGGTTTAGGGTTTACGGTTTAGGGGTCTGGGTTTAGGGTTTCCAGGGTTCCAGTTGCATATACATGGGTCGTTCTCTAAGCTAGGGTCCCTTTTAGGGTCCTTTTGACAAGGATGCCGTACTGCCTAAACCCGAAACCCGCCTGATCCCTGAACCGCTAAGCTTTCTACATGAACCACTACTGATCTCTACACCCATCGATCAAGTCTAAAACTTAGGTCCCCAACGCCAAACCTTTATTTTTTGGGTTCTTATATCTTAGTAGTAATCTGAAAGTTTCGCCTCTTATGTCCCTGGCTTATTGGGGAAGTAAGAAAATATCCGTATCTTAGAGACTCTATACCCCGCACTGAGCTGTACAAACATCAACTTCAAAGCCGAGAAGCCCCAAGCCCTAAATCCCAAAACTTAAATTCCTAAACTCTAAACTGTAGCTTCCTAAGCCAGGCAGAGCATCCTCGTTCTACACCTTTGCACTATGGGAACTTTAGCAGAAAAGGTCGGATTTTGGGGTGGGAACCCTCAATAGCTCCATAACGGGATCCATGCTTACAGTAAGCAGCCCGAAATAATCTGAAGCTCCTTTTTCATTTCCACAGCGGTCATGCCCTAAACCCTAAATCCTGAACCCTTAACCCCTGAACCCTAAACCCTAAGACCGAGATTCAGAGGTTGGGCGAACGCAGAGCGATGTGCGGCATGATTTTTCTCTGCAATGAATTCATCGGCTGCAGGGGAGGTTGGTGCTTGCCAACCTTGTAGAATCCTAGTAGCACTAAACCCTAAACCCTAAACCGGATAGTTGGGCGCCCGACTGCTGGCAAGCATGACAAAGACGAGTCAACCCGAATATGAAAGGGAACCCTCTTATCAGCAGCCTGAGGTAGTAGAAGAGGTAGTCTCTTATGTTTTTTTGGCTTGTGGAACCCTGGCAGAACCCTCATACCCTAAACCCTAAACCCTAAACCCTCATACCCTAAACCCAAACCCTCAACCCTAAACCCTAAACCCTCTTATCAGCTTTTTCGAGGTACCGCAACGAGAGGACTTCAGCTCACCCACCCCGAAAAGTCGATCCTGACTCGAAGACTCGGGAGCCTTCTTCCCTCAATGGCTTAGTATAGGGACTTAAATAATTACCCACACTATTTTGGGGGTTCCTTATTCTAGTTATACTATAATGGGCCCCAAAACTGTATTCTAATTAATAAGGCCCCTACATTCAACCACTCTAGGGTTTGGGGTTTATAGGGCTTAAACCAGAAATCCGAAGCTCCCTTTAGAACCAGGAGCCCCTTAGAGCAAGCTTAGGGATACCCTAGCCTTTCTGGACCATCTCAGTGTCCGGCGGAACCCCGAACCCCCAACGATATGCACCATAAATCCTCAATTTGGAGATAGACCCCAACCGTAAACGCCAAGCCAGCCTTCGCAGCCAATTCCCAGATATTTCGCATTGCTAGGGCGCTCCATGGGGCTTTGTGTGCAGGACTCAATAGGGTTCTTTGGTCGAGATCGTAAGAAATGCGGCAAGTAGTACCAGGGTTTTCATACGGGGTTTGGTTTCTGAGCTTCGGCTTTAAGTTCAAGGGTCCCTAAACCCTAAACCCTAAATCCTAAACCCCTAAACCCTAAACCCGAAACCTACGGATTTAGCGTTCCCTCAGGCTCCTTCGTCGAACTGAAGCCTGTAGGGTTCAGAGCTCAGTATGATTCTTTCAGATGCCCCAAGACTGTGACATTTCGTCTTCGTGTTGCGAACCCTAAACTCTAAACCCAGAAGCTTTTGTTGGTTCCTGCCGTGCTGAGAACCCTAAACCCGAAACCCACAACAGCAGTTGTTGTTGGTTCCTGCCGCGGAGTTCACGGGTTTGCAGGTCGCGGGCCTGTGCAAACCGGAAATGTCGGAGTTTGGGCTTATAATCTTCTCGAGCTCTCTAAACCCCTAAACCCCTAAATCCTAAATCCTATAAGCCCTAGACCCCTAAACCCTAAACTGGGAATGAAGCCTTGAAAGAGGGGATTCGGCATGCGTTGATTGAAAATTACTCGGGTTTCGTGTGAGTTTAGAAGGTCCGTTTAGGTGTGGGGCTCTACGGGGTTAAGGGCTAGTGGTTTAGAGTTTAGAGGTTTGGGGTTATTCAGTGGTGTACGGTCTTAGCCTTAGTGGCTGAGTAGGTAACCTTTAACCTTTTGGGGCTCTTATAACCCTGCTATAATTCAAAAGGTTAACCTTTTTGGGCTAGGGCTAGGGTACTCAGCCCCTAAGAGCTCTGTTTACTGGACTCACGGTCGCTAGCTGCACAGTTCTGTCCCGAAAAGGAGTGCCGAGTCGCTGGCAGCGTCCCACAGTCGGGGCCCTAGGGCTCAGGGCCCTAGGGCAGCAGTTTTCCCAGAAGTAGTAGTAGTAGTAGTAGTAGTAGTAGTAGTCGTAGTCGTAGTAGTAGTAGTAGTAGTCGTAGTAGTAGTAGTAGTAGTAGTAGTAGTAGTAGTAATAGTAGTAGTAGTCGTAGTCGTAGT
>CAJNDV010031445.1:17508-38847 GCA_905221635.1 Symbiodinium sp. CCMP2456 | reverse complement strand
TTAGGGTTTTAGGTTTAGGGTTTAGTAGTGCAGAGCGACAGTACCACCTATGCCTCGGCAACATATGTAGCAGTAGCTACAGAGGTGCAACAGTAGCAACGTTCACCATGAGTGCAGGAAGCAGATCCAGCATTTTTTGCCCAAGCACCACAGACAAAGTGCTATGAAAGTCCATTCTGGATCAGCCAGTCTCCGGTATTTTAAAAGCCCAGACTCAGCACCTCGGAAGCGTCTGTACCGAAAGACGACTGGGGAGCAGGTCCACGTGCCCGCCCTCTGGGGTGCTGCCACGACCTTGGAGAGACTTGCAGCTTTCAGCTGTTTGCCCTCCCCCAATACCCCTTAATTAAGGAATNNAATAGACCTTAAATTATAGGGGCCTTCATATTATGTTTTAAGGTATATTCCTCAATTAAGGGGTATTGGGCTTTCTGGGTGCTTTACTCCCAAACCTTGTGCCTTGAATCGTCGAATGCTTGCAAGGATTCTTGGGCTTCAGGCGTTTCAGTGGTACTCACAGCGTAGAAATCCGGACCTGGCGTATGGGGCAGGTGCAAGGTTTAGGGCTGCTGCTATGACAAAGACGATGAAGGCGACAACGACCATTGCGACTTGTTCTACCATCACCACCACCGTTTCCGCCAGCACTGCCACTCGCATGGGTATTTCTGCTATACTTACAGGTTCATTGGTGGTTAAAAGTGCAGTTATAAGTAGGGTAACTATAGTTATAACCCATGTTAGGGCACTTATAACCCTACTTATAACTACCCATGAACCTCCAAGTAGAGCACTCGTTGCTGCAACCACGATCCTCATCGCCCACCAACATCATGGCAATTACGAGGACCATCACGCGGCAACAGTACAAATGGTTCCGCAGCGAAAGCTTATGAACAATGGAATTCCTGTCTGTCCCTGAACCTTAAATCCTAAACTCCCAAGAACTGAACGAACGGAAGTTGGTGCGCCCCTGCCGACCTTGAACCCCCTACTTTCGCTCAAACCTCATCGGCACCCAAACCCTTAGCAGTTTCGATTAAGCCGTAATGCTAACCTCTGAACCCTTAACAAACCTTAAACCCTTAACTCTCAAACCCTAAACCCCAAAACCAAAAACCCTAAAACCCTAAACTCTCAAATCCTAAACCCTACACCCTAAACCCTAAACCCTTAGCCTCTACTGAGGCCCCAATAACAGGCTCCTCCTGGTAAGGAATTCTATATTGTACTGCAGTTGGAAAAGGGCCCTTTAAAAAAAAAAGAAAAAACTTAGCCCAAGACGGAGCCTGGTGGCTTGAGGAGCAACGCGTCGTTCCAGACGGCTCAAGCAGCTGGAGGCTTTGCTTCAGGGCTTCGGGGGGTTTCGGGGTTTGGGGTTTATTTAGGGGTTTAGCGGCTTACGGTTTAAGGCTTTAGGGGTTTGGGTTTAGGGTTCAGGGGGTTAGGGTTTCGGGGTTTCGGGGTTTGGGGTTTGGGGTTTAGGGGTTTAGGGTTTAAGGGTTAGGGTTTAAAGGTTTAGGTATCAGGGTCAAGGGTTTAGGGGTCGTTGCGTTCTCTAGGGGTTTAGGGGCTTTCGGTTTAAGGCTGTAGGGGTTAGGGTTTAGGTTAAGGGTTTAGGGGTCGCTGCGTTCTCCTTTCGTGACAGACACTGGGGGGAAGCACTGGGGAGCGGGTCGTTGCGTTTGGGTGTCTACTTGCTGTTTCACCGTTTCACCTGTTATGCTGTAACACGATTGAAACGTACTTAGTTACTTAAACCCTAAACCCTAAACCCTAAACCCTTACCCCCTAGTTGTCGTCCCTTGCTTCTCGTGATCCATCTTGGCTTCGCTCCAACCGATGGGCGATTGGTTTACCAGGTGGCAATTTGGGAGACTTAAAATTTCCTTATCTTACTAGCTGAGTGGATACACTTTACACTTTTTGGCATAATGTTACCCACAATAAAACTGAAAGTGTACACTTTTTGTGGCGTATGGACTCAGCAACTAAGTTATGGTTTCTGTAGAGGTACCTATTCATAAATACTTTTCAGGGCCCCCAAACTACAACCCAGTTTAGGGTTTCGGGGTTCCTGTTCCCGACATCCCCAAGCCACGAAAGCTTCCAAGCCTGATCCTGCTACTCCTGTGCTGCATGGTCGCCTAAACTCAAAACTCCTAAACCCTGAACCTTACAACTCCTAACCCCTACATGTCTAAACCCCTACTACCCTAAACCCCTAATACCCTAAAGCCCTAAACCCCTAAACTCCTAAACCCTTTAAAAGAAGCCTAGGATCCCTATAGTACCCTTTAAAGGAACCCTGAAACCTAAAACCCATGAACCTCCAAGTAGACCCTAAACCCTAAACCCAATAAACCCCTAAACCCCTCAACCGCAGTACCTGAAACCTAGGAACCTCATCCGTCCAGGAGCAGCTGCTCTAAACCCTAAACCCCTAACCCTGCAGTACCCTTTTACAGGAACCCTAAACCCTAAACCCTAAACCCCTAACCCTATAGTACCCTTTAGTAGGAACCCTAAACCCTAAACCCTAAACCCTAAACTCTAAAACACAAAACCCCTAAAGCCAAACCCCTATAGTATATACCCTTTAGAGGAACCCTAAAAACCTAAAACCCATGAACCTCCAAGTAGACCCTAAACCCTAAACGCCTAAACCCTAAACCCTAAATCCCTAAACCCTAAACCCTAAAACCCTAAACCCGAAGCCCTAAACCCTAAGCCCTAAAACACAAAACCCCGTCCAGGAGCAGCTAGCCCAAACCCCTATAGTACCCTTTAAAGGAAGCCTAGGATCCCTATGGTACCCTTTTAAGGAACCCCAAAACCTCATCCGTCCTAGACCCCTTAACCCTAAATACCCTAATCCCCTAAACCCTAAACCCTTTAAAGGAAGCCTCGGATCCCTATAGTACCCTTTAAAGGGCCCCCCTAAACCCTAAACGCCTAAGCCTCGTCCGTCCAGGAGCAGCTGCTCGAGCAGCTCCTGCTGGAGCGCGGAGGCTCCAAGGCCCACGGTGTCCACGCCGCTGGGGGCACCCGGAGAAGCCACGTAGGGTTTGGGGGTTTAGGGCTTTTGGGGTTTAGGGTTTAGGGTTTTTTGGGTTTAGGGTTTAGGGTTTTAGGGTTTTTTGGGTTTAGGGTTTTGGGTTTTTTTGGGTTTAGGGTTTAGGGTATTAGGGTATTAGGGTTTAGGCTTTGGGGTTTGAGGGTTTAGGGCGGTTTAGGGTTGAATTTTAAGTTTTACTTGGAGGTTCATGGGTAGTTATAAGTGGGGTTATAAGTAGGGTAACTGTAGTTATAACCCTAATTATGGGACTTATAACCCTACTTACAACTAACCATGAACCTCCAAGTAGGCTTTGGGGTTTAAGGGTTTAGGGCGGTTTAGGGTTGAATGTTAAGTTTTAGGGTTTAGGCTTTAGGGTTTCGGCGAAGTCTAGGGTTTTACTTGAGATTTAGGGGGTCCTGGATTTAGGCTCACAGTATGCGCGATTGTATACATGATGATTTTTGATATCCTGCTGCAGTAGCATACATATGTATGAATGTATGTATTTCTTTGTGTGTGTGTGTGTGCAAACACAAATATAGATAGACCCATCACAGAGTATGGCATGTATGGCAAGGCATGGCGTTCTGACACAGCTTGCTGGGCGGATTTATTATTTTCAGATACGCAAGACGAAACCCAAACCCTCAGCTCTGAACCCAAAAGGCAAACTGAAATCCCAAACTGAGGGTGCTGGACAGCTCTGGGTCCTGTTTAGTCGTGATTACAGTAAGGGGTCCTCTTATGTAGGGTTCTACATTAGAGTCCCCTCCCTTCTGAAACTCGCATTTACGAGCCTGGGGGTGCTATTTAGGCATGATGATGCAGGGTGTTGGAGTTTGCGGTTTGGGATTTGGAGTGTACGTTTACGGAACACTTGGAGGTTCACGGTTTAGAGTTATTTCTGTTTGTCGGCCTCCACTCCGTTCTGTGCCAAAGCAACAGAATCAAGCGTGAATGTATGATGTCGGGACTTGAAACAATAGCACACTGTCCAGCATCATGAGCGCTGCAGCTCTTTGGAAGTGGGTGATGCCGGCTTGTTTGCCAAGTTGACGAGCCCAGGTGATTGCCCTTTCGTTTCTGTACACTCCAGGCGTGGAAAATCTTGCGACCCTCTGTGATGTGTGACGATGTTGATCATGCCAAGACTGGAGCTGCGACCCTAAACCCTAAACCCTAAACCCGAAACCCGAAACCCTAAACCCGAGCCGATGCTCCAGGAGCGGAAAGCATGTTCCACTTGGCTTTGCGGTTGGCGCAAAGAAGTTTAAGTCGCTGCACGCTCATGGCCGGTTATATGTGGGAGTTTCCGAAAATAAGGGACCCTAATATAGGCCCCTAAATAGTAGGATCCTTGTTATAAGGACCTCAAAATGAGGTACCCTAATTTTTGGAAACTCCCATATGTTGATAGATGTAGAGTAACCATAATCTTGACCATATTAGGGGACATTTGACCCAACTTACTAAAAGCTAATATGAAGGGGCCTCAACAATTACCTATACTATTTTGGGGTTCCTTATTATGATCATAGTATAATACACCCCAGAACCCTATTCTAATTATTAAGGCCCGTACATTACCCGTGAACCTCCAAGTAGAGCACGTTGATTTCGGGTTTCAGGGCTCAGGCTTCGAGGCGTTTACATGAAGGACGTTGTGGTCTCCGGGGTTGGGGGCTTTGGCATGTACACCATTGTAGGATTCGGGGTGTCGTTTTCGGGTTTAGGGTTGTAGGTTTAATTTAAGATGCCCTAAACCCTAAACCCTAAAATTTAAGACTCCAGAAGAAGGGCTCTGAGGCGTTTAGGGTCTAGGGCTCCTTCTGTGGGATACTTGGAGGCTCATGATCAGTTAGTTATAAGTAGGGTTATAAGTAGGGTTCCTTTAATTATAAGCCACACTAGATAACCCCCCTTATAACTACCCATGCACCTCCAAGTATTTGGAACCGACGGACACCCCTAAACCCTAAACCCTAGACCTTGAACCCTAAACCCTAAACTTTGAACCCTAAACCCCTAAACCCCCAAACCCCTAAACCCTAAACCCTAAACCCTGTTGTCTGAGGTCCGCGGCCCCGAAAGTGCTCAGGATCCATCGGCCACCACCGCAGCAGGACCAGGGGAGAGCGAGAGGGGGCCGGGGGTTTAGGGTTTAGGGATTTAGGGTTTAGGGTGCCTTTAAAGGGTACTATAGGGATCCCAGGCTTCCTTTACAGGGTACTACAGGGTTAGAAATTTAAGGTTTAGGATTTAGGGTTTAGGGTTCAAGGTTTTAGGGTTTTAGGGATTAGGGATTTAGGGTTCAGGGTGTAGGGGTTAAACCAGAAGTTCGGAGCCCTCACTCAGGCTTGGGTTCGGGCTTTGGGGTTTTATGGCCTCTGCTCCGAAGAACCCAGAGACTCCAAAACCCTTTAATTAAGGAATATACCTTAAATCATATTAGGATTCCTGTTAGAGTTTAAGGTATATTCCTTAATAAAGAGGTTTTGGAGTCTCTGGGAAACTCGAGATCTGTCGATTTTCGGCTTATCGCGTCTCGCAAGCTTGGTTCTCAGGGGCTGAGTAGGTAACCTTTTACCTTTTGGGGCTTATATGATCCTACCATAATTCAAAAGGTTAACCTTTTTTTGGGCTAGGGTACTCAGCCCCTAAGCTTAAGAACCCATCACGCCAGCATCTGGCCTTCACCGTGTACCCAACCCATGCTGCTTCGCCAACCAACGTTTCTGCGTGTGACAATACAATATCTCAGGTGAATATACGGGCCTAAATAATTACCTATATTATTTTGGGGGTTCCTTAGTCTAAATATAGTATAATAGGGCCCAAAACTTTATTCCAAGGATTAAGGCCCCTATATTGTGCAATGCTGAGCTTCGACAGAACTCCCACTTGGAGAGAGTTGGCTAGTTCCAGAACCCTCTCGCTCGCAACAGGTTCTGAGACTGCACCCAAAGTTTTAGCGTTTAGCTAAACCCTAAACCCTAAATCCTAAACCCTACCCACATTTTAGCGTTTAGGATTCACCGGAAACCTTAAATCTACACTTTGTAGACTTTGGAGTTTAGGGCTTAGGAAGCCCAACAGCTCCTTAGAAACCCTAGCGTTTAGACCCTACGCCCGGTACTCTAAACCCTAAACCCTAAACCCTAAAGGTTAGGCCCTAAAGGAGCTCTGGATGAGGTTTTAGGTTGCCCTCTAAGCCCTAAACGAGTTAGGGACCCAGAGACTCCAACATCCCTTAATTAAGGAATACACCTTACATCATTTTAGGGATCCTACTATAATTTAAGGTATATTCCTTAATTAAGGGATATTGGAGTCTCTGGGGAGGAGGATTAATAAACCCTAAACCCTAAACCCTGAACCCTAAACCCTAAACCCTAAACCCTGAACCCTAAACCCTAAACCCTAAACCCTGAACCCTAAGGATTTAGGTCACCCAAACGGAGCAAGGCTGGAGCAGCTGTTCATCAACCTTAGCAATGAGCCGGGACCCTAGGGTTTAGGGTTTAGGGTTTAGGGTTCGAGGTTTAGGGTTTAGTGTTTAGGGTAGGGCTCAGGGGATTTAGGGTTTGAAGGGTTTAGGATTAGGCTTTAGGATGTATAGTCTTCGTCATGAGTTTTTGGGCCCATTAGCCAGGTGTCTGCAGTGCGACATGAGGACGGGTTTCGACAGTGCGCTCTGTTGTGTCTTAGATAGCTTCGGGGATTCTACAAAGTTCATGGCCACGTTCATGGGTGTTGTGTCAGGGTCCGCTCTCATTATTGATTGTGTTGCCGAAAATCCAACGACGGACCTCCGTTAATAGAACAGCCCATATGGTTTCGGTGGCTTCTGTGTGTGTTTTCATGGGGCTTCGGTTTCGTGCTTTAGCTACTTCGTTTGTTACGATCATGGCCAGGTATGTGTCTTCTTACAAGTGTTTCCTAAACCCTGAAAACCTTTCGATTGCCAGCTGGATGAGGTGGTGGATACAAGTGGGACATGCCGTCAAACGTTTTCCTGAGAGGCGGCGTCAAGTTTCGCGCAGGCGAAAAGCAGGACTTGAAATGCAACAACGCCACCATTTTCATGGTGCCGGTACTGTTGACAAACACGGTTAACGATCAATCCAGAGTCGAGTGGCTGGGACCCTGGCAAGAATCGGCAGACCGCAAATGCAAAACTGTGGGGTTATGGCACTACTTACTTTCCCCTAAGGGTCCATGTGCCCAAATAGTATATATATATATATATATATATATAGGCCCCAAAGTACCTATATAGGGACTACATTAAGGCCAAAGTATATCCTATTTGGGTACATGGACCCTTAGGGTTCTGCATGTTGCCTTGATTACCAAATCGCAAAAGACACGTCAGGGAACAAAGTCGAAGCTCACAGCCATGGTGACCATTGACGTCGGACTTGCTCGCAGTATGCCGCGCGTGCTTCAACTGCCAAACAGCGTCACCCTAGTTATTGAGTGCCATCGGGGCAGCTCGAAGTTCGAGCTTGTTTGGTGAGTTAGGGTTTAGGGTTAATGTTTGGAGTTTTGGGTTGGTTTTTAGGGAGGGATTGATTAGGATTTACAGCTTTGGGTTTGGATGGTTGGAAGTTTAGGGTTAAGGGTTTACGATTGTAGGGTTCGAAGCAAAGTTGGCTTTGGCAAGATGATTGTTCTACTTAAGATCGTAAACGAGCAGACACTTCGAATTTGTGTGTGTTCTTTGCGAGGGCCTGCTGAAGGACTAGGTTAGAGGGTGCTCCCAGTACCGTCTATGCCCTGTTCAGCTCCCATTTTCCCCTAGTATAATACACCCTCCCGCTAAGCCCTACTCTGCTTGGCCCCTGCAAGTACGACACTGATTTTACCCTCAGCACAAAAGGCTGCTAAGCTCGATTGCCCTCACCTGGACTATCATGGAACCCCAAACAAGCTCTCTAGATTAGGATTGGGCCCAATAGGCCCCTTTGCTTTTCCTGAGCTGGAGACCACAAACCTAAAGCCCCCAATACCTAAACTAACCCCTTAAACCCTAAACCCTAAACCCTAAACCCTAAACCCTAAACCCCTTAAACCCTAAACCCT
Organism: Symbiodinium sp. CCMP2456; assembly: GCA_905221635.1. NCBI lineage: Eukaryota > Dinophyceae > Suessiales > Symbiodiniaceae > Symbiodinium > Symbiodinium sp. CCMP2456. The sequence continues at coordinate 30,701 of CAJNDV010031445.1, read as the reverse complement.
AAACCCCATTGACCCTAGAACAGCCCGCACTGGAAAGCCCGAAGTCCCAAACCTGAAACCGCTGTGAAAAGCAAGGCACCAAACCCCCAAGCCTACTCCCTTTAGGGTTCTTGGGGTTTAGGGTTTAGGCCCTAAACTCCCTTAAATCTGACAGCCAGAACTAACCCCTCAACGCTCCAAACGTCAAACCCAAGGCACCTCCAGCAGCACTTCAACAACCACATCTTCAAGATGGAGCTGGACCTGCAGGGTCTTGCAAGGGCTCTTTTTTGTCAGTGCACTATGATACCCTAAGGGTCCATGTACCCAAATAGTACATACATTAGCCCTAAAGTACCGATATAGGGACTACATTAAGGCCAAAGTATACATTATTTGGGTACATGGACCCTTAGGGTATGATATGTCCAGAACCCCGTTCTAGTATCATCCCAGAGGCTCCATGTACCTCTTTAAGGGTTTAGGGTTTAGGGTTTAGGGTTATTACATACTTCGGCCTTGGAGTACCTATGTGCCTAAGTATGTACTCTACGAGTACCTGGAGCCCTTGGGTAAGGCCCCTACATGAGACTACCCTAAACCCCAAGCCCTAAATCCTCAACCCTAAACCCTAGACCCCTAAACCTTAAATAAAACCCTAAACCCGAAAAATAACCTAGGCAAAAATTAACCTAGGCCCTCAACCCTAAACCCGAAGTCCTAAACGCGAAAGCCTAAATCCTGAACCCTACACCTTACAGCTGTGCATTTAATATAGGGGCTCAAATAGTTACCAAAACTATGTTTGGAAGTCCCGTATAATATTTCTAGTATAATCTACCCCACAACTCTATTCTACTTACTTAAGGCTAAATAGCCCTTTTTTCCGAACCTACAAAGGGAAATCATAGTTAATAGGGAACCCCTTAAAAGATAGGAACCCTAGCCCTACACGCTGAACCCCTGAAAGGTAGGTTCTTTGGGGTTTAACCCTAAACCCTAAAGCCCTGAACCCTAAAACCCAAAAGCCCTAAACCCTAAACCCTAAGGTTCTTTGGGGTTTAGGCCGGGCCTGAAACCATTGAGCCCCGAGCCAGGAGTCCTACTTGGGGTTTAGGGCTTAAGGGCCCTAATAGTTCGAAAAGGGTTTTGGGGGCTTATGATAGTAATGTAGGGGCCCTAACAATTCAATTAGGGTTTGGGGCTCCTTTATAGTATTATTATAACAAGGAACTCTAACACTAATATTGGTAGCTATTTAGGCTGCTATATTACTGCTCGAGACAAAAAGTCGCATGTAAGGCTGTAATAAAGGAGTTCAAACTGCCTCTGCACGCAGGATGACTACAAAGCCGAAGGCATATCGGCTTTGGGCCCCAGACTTTAGGGTTTAGGGTTTAGGGTTTGATTTTGAACCCTAATCCCTGACTCCTACTCCCCCAATTTGTTCCTAATCCACAACTCCTCATCCCCAAATCCTCAGCCCTAAACCAAAATCCTAAACCCTAAACCCTAAACCCGTAACCCGTAACCCTAAACCCTAAACCCTTATCACAAACCTGATAAAACTCTGAAAGTTGTCGGCTCGTGGTAAACGTTTTGGCGCTTGGGGACTAGGGGTTCCGGTGTTTTCCACTTAGAGCCTGGCGTTTTGAGGAACCCTAAACCGTTTAGGGTTTAGGGTTTCTCTATAGAGTTCGAAGCCCTGCAAGTTCTTGCGAACCCCGATTCCTCACAACTTTCAGACAACAGAGTATCAGGATCGCGTGATTGTGCACTGAGACGCGGCTTCTGTTCCGTGGATTACAGAATTATCCTGCCGGCCACGATGCTGTCTTTGGTGTTCAACCAATGCTGTTGTCGTTGTTGTTGTAGGAGGTGGTTGTTGTTGTCGTTGTTGTTGTGGTGGTGGTGGTGGTGGTGGTGGAAGGTTTTGGTGGTGACAGTTCTTCAGCGGTGGAGAACATTCCTACAACCCGACCTTGGTTAGCCGTGTGTCCTTCACAGGCCAGGATTTACTCTATCTCGCATGTTCTTGGTGATTCAGCACGACAGTAAGCGGACGACGATTGACTTAGGCCTCGGCGACGAGGACCGCGTTTTCCTGAACATGGGGAGCCGTGAGCGGCCATGGTGGTACATCCCAGCGATTGTGCGGACCTTTCATGGTGGAGCACAACCGGCTGCCGCCTGGTCTTGGTGACCCGGAGCCCTGGTCCCCAACCTAAAACCTCAACTCCTAAACCCTACCTTTTCGCATGTGTATGACGCGCTTTAGAGCGCGAAGCTCGAAGGTCTACACCGCCGTCCCATCAGCTATTGAGATTTACCGGCTCAAAACCTGAGCCTTGCTAAGCTTTAAATTATCCCTAAGGGTCCATGTACTCAAATAGTAGAACATAAGCCCAAAAGTACCCAAATAGGGACTACATTAAGGCCAATGTTCTACTATTTGGGTACATGGACCCTTAGGGTATTAAACCCCCACAGATCTCCGGAACACTCTTGTTTTTTTGCCCTAGAGCTTTCGCTCAAGAGTATCAGCGACACCTGAAGCTTAAAACCCTTCAAAGCCTGAGCTCTGGAGTCCTCAACCCTATGAATCCTGCAGCCGTAAACCCCCCAGCCATGAAGAACTAACATAGGGGCCGAAATAATTACCGATACTATTTCTGCGGGTTCCTTGTTTCAATTATAGTAATTATAGTTTATAATCTACCCCAAAACCCGATTCTAATTATAAAGGCCCTTATATATATATATAATATATATATATATATATATAAGCCCCGAAGGAACCCCTGTAGCAGCCCTCATGGCAAGACTTATTGTTTGAGACAGGAAGACCCTTCCTTCATGAACACCTCTTCCAGTACCCTAAACCCTGAACCCTAAACCCTAAACTCTAAACCCTATAAACCCTAAACCCCTAAACCCTAAACCCATCTAGACGACTCCAAAACCCTATCACACACACACACGATAATAATATATACAGCCTTTTGAACCCCCCTATCAAGCCATATAGTAGCCTTAACCCCTAAACCCTAAACCCTAAACTAAAGCACCTATTCCCTAAACCCTAAGCCCTAAGCAGTTTATCCTGAACTCCAAACCCGAAGCCCCAAGCTCCTTCCAACGGTGTTTTAATATAGGGGCCTTAATCATTAGAATAGGATTTGGGGCATATTATACTATAATTATAGTAAGGACCCCCCAACACGGTTGGGGGTATATTACACTATGATTACAATAAGGAACCACCAAAATCCTATTCTAATTCTTAAGGCCCCTACATTAGGTGGACGCCGGACTTAGCTTCAACGACAACTCGGACATCGTCACTTTGATCGACTCCAAAGGTGGGGCTTTGCTTTGCCGACGGTGTTTAGGGCCGTTTAGGGTTTAGGGTTCAGGGTTTAGGATTTAGAGTTTGGGGTTTAGGGTTTAGAGTTTAGGGTTTAGAGTTTGGGGTTTAGGGTTTGGAGTTTAGAGTTTAGGGTTTAGGGTTTAGGGTCTCTCTCTCTCTCTCCCTCCGTCTCTCGCTCGCTCCCTCTCTCCCTCCTTCCCTGCCTCTCTTTGTCTCTCTCGCTCGCTCTTTTCCTCTCTCTATGTATCTCTCTCTCTCTCTCTCTTCACCTCTGTCTCTCTCTCTCTCTCTTACTTATGGATGGATGGATAGTTCGATCTATAAATCGACAGGTCGATACATCGGTGCATGGATGTGTATATGTGCGTATACGTGCGTGTGCTTATTTTCTCTTGTGCTGCAGTGATTGGGTGCTTTGCCATTCTGTTGGAGTCAAAGCTTGAAAGGCCTTCTTCCTCAAGGCCGTTGTAGGATTTTCCTTTAGTCGCTAAGCCCTATTCCCTAAATCCTAAACTTCGGACATACTATTTAGCGGAGTCTTGGGGGACAAGGTATCTGTTCGGGTAAAGCGACCAAGGGTCTGTCAGCGTTGAGGTCGTCCGGGTTAGGATTGCAGGTATTTCTCTAAAGTAGGTTCCCTCTGTTGTCTAGGACATTTTCAGGCGGATAGCTACCATTATAGGAGCGTTATAGAAGGTCTATATACCTTATATGGAAGCCTCATAGAAGCCCTATATACCCCAAACTCCCCACCGTAGTTTCCTTTAGTTTTGGTCCCCCAATTAGTACGGCACCCTTATGAAAAGGACCCTAGAAGGGACCCTGATTTAGAGACCTACACATGTACGGTGTCCAGGTCATTTCAAACTTAAGGGATACAGGGAATCTAAGGTGCATATTTCTTGGCGTGGTTTACGAAGGGGCCTTCGTATAGTCATTTGCATGGATCGGATCCAAAGGTTGTGGTGCGTGGTTTGTATACGGCGGTAGAGGTGTTCGGCCGTTTGTAGTTATATGTGGTTGATATGCACTCCAAAATGTTGTATTGTGGGTCTGAGGGTGTGGAGTTTGGGGTGGGCCTGTGTAGGAACCCACCTAAACCTCAAAGCGGACTTCAGATTTTGTATTGAGTCCTTTTGGTGTTTGATTTCGGGTTTCGGGCACAATACGTTTCAAGAACAAAGGACCCGATCTGACAAATTTTCGGTTCTGTTGCCAGTAGTGCCACAGAGATGATCAGCTTAAAGTTTGGATCTCAAGAACTTATCTTTGTGTTGGGCTTATGTGCATTCAGGGTATCGATCTTTGCACGTTTAGGGCTGCAGGATCGTGTCCACACGATTTTCATGCAGACGAAAACTCAAACATTTCCTTGGATACCTTTTTGGTAGACTTTTTCAACTTTGGTTTCGGGTTTCACACTTAGGGTCTTAGGGTTTTTACGCTTAAGGCAAGGCTCCTAAGCCCTGAACCATAAGCTCCAACATCCACTGTGCAGGTGGCATCCTGTCCGTGCTCGATGAAGAGGTGTCCATGCCAAAGGCGGTCAGGGTTTAGGGTATAGGGTTTAGAGATGTCTGAAATTTTCTCTTTGGCGGGTGAGGACAATATAACCAATGCAGGTAGAATCGGCAGTGTCACATCAGTTTACAGCTCATCTGTTTATTGCTGCTGAGTTTTGAGCAAAGTGGATGCAGTGGTTCAGAATGGCTACTTATGTCATATGTCATGCCTATCACCATCCTCCACGGCCAGATGTTCGCCTCATAGGCTCGTCAAACTGTCATCCTCCCATCACGACATTGTATGATGATGATGATGATGATGATGGTTCTAAACCCCTCTCCCCCCCCACCCCCCCACCCCCTCCCTTACTCCAAGCCTCAGGTCCTACACCCGAAGCCTTCAGTTCCTGTTCCCTCACTGCAGACCCGTGAAGCTTGAATACCTCGTTGCCCTGACTTTGCATGGCATGTTCTGCCTGGGCTGCAGGCTACGGACCAAACCTTCATCAGCAAGGCCGAGCTGCATTGGGGTCTACTAGCCCGACGGGTTTCGGGTCAGGGCTTCTGGATGTAGGGTTTGGGGTTGAGGGTTCTGGTTTGTTGGACAGTAGCGCATCTGGTTTAGCGACAGCGAGAATGGAGGGTGGGGGCTCATATTGTTTTTTAGTTATGGCCTGTTTTGTGTCAGGTATTTGTGGGATCCCAGGTCAGACAAAGCGGTGAGGTGACTTTTCATCAGCTGACAAGAGCTGGTGCGGGTCCTTGCTCATGCTAACAAGTCCCTGGTTTAGGGTTTAGGGTTTAGGGTCATGTCCTTGCGGCCGGCACAGACGAGTCAGACACTTCGATTGGATCTCTTGTTTGCAATTCGTACTATTTGTATTGTGTGTGTTTCCTGCTTCAACTATTAGGTTCGACTTTACGGTGTTGATAGTAGCAGCAGTAGTAGTTCTAGTACTAGTAGTAGTAGTAGTAGTAGTAGTAGTAGTAGTCGTAGTAGTAGTAGTACAGTGTGCTTGGAATTTAGAACAGTTTGTTGGGCAAGATCGCCACACAATCTTGCAATCTTGGTCTCGCCAACTAGTTTACCTTTAAGACCAAGATTGCGACCAACATTGCCAAGCAATCTTGCAACCTGGGTCTCCACAAGGTGAGCTAGTCGGCGAGCAAGTGGGGAGCAGGATTGCAAGCGACTTGCAGTCTTGGTCTCCAAAAGGTAAACTAGTCGGCGAGCAAATGGGGCAGGGGCAGGATGACCAAGATAGCTCGGCAATCTTGCTCCCCCACCTGACCAAGATGAACAAGAATGATTTAGGGTATCCTAAACTTCCTAAACCCTAAACCCGAGACCCTAAACCCTAAACCCCTAAAAACAAAAAACCTAAACCCTAACCTGACCTGCAGAGGTGTTCAAAGCGCACGAAAAACATGCACGGCAAGAGCCTCAGCTCTGTCTGCGGACGGCTTGACGGCCGTTTAGGGTTTCGGGATTAGGGTTAGGGGTTTAGGGATTAGGGTTTAGGGCTCTGGGTTTAGGTTTTAGAATTTAGGGAAAGGTTTTTGTGACGACGCCCTGTAACTTCCTGACTCGTTAGGGCTCAGGGAGGAAAAACCCTGAAGTGAGTAGATGCCTTCTTCAAAGTGTAGCGGTGTCGCATGTATGCTGGCAAAAGGGGAAACACCTTCCGAACCTTGCAGGGGCATCCTGTCTCTACAAGGTCTGCGCACCCTACGTATGAAACTGCAAGAAAGCAAGTAGAGATACCAATGCGAGATTTTTCGGGCCAGGTGTCAGCCTTTGCATTCCTTGAGCTTGAATGCGAAACCCTAAACCCGGATCGCTGAGCACTGAGCCATAAAGCCCTTTCTGGAACCGTATAGAACCCCTTGTGGATACTTCAGGTTGATCGTACCCAAGATCTCCGGGGGCGGCAAGTTTGGCATCCGACACTTCGCGGGAGACGTTCTCCCTTGCACGTCTTCGGGTGCAAGGGTTTTGGGGCTCTGGGCTCTATAGCCCTTAGGGTCCATGTGCCCAAATAGATACTTTGGCCTTAAAGTAGTCCCTATGTAGGTACTTTGGGGCCAATGTATATACTATTTGGGCACATGGATCCTTAGGGCAGTGTTAAGTTAAGGCCGAAGCTGTTCAAGTGTAGGGTTTTATTAGATGTTTCGTTTCCATATGTACAGACGGTTTAACTATATATTACTATACATGGTTCAGGGTTGATGTGGTTTGGCTTGAGGACTGGGGATTCAGGGTTTAGGGTTAGGGTGCGCATTCGGGTTTCTGAGTTTTCGTTGGCGAGACTGTGACATGCATTCCTGCAGCCACGACACGGCACTTGGCACTGAGGCAATCGCCATGAACAATGGTGCATGTATATATACATATATGCATACATATATATATATATATATACATAAGTTTATGTAGATATATGCAATCGTGGATGTGTGTATATATATATATATACTTATCTCTTGTTTATATAGCTATTGATTTGTGGTTTAGGGGGTAGAGGGAGGACAGGGGGCTTCAGGGCTCAGGATCAACCTGGTCTCGATCTCTCCATATGGGGGTTTCCGAAATAAGGGGTACCTTATTCTGGGGTCCTTATAATAAGGATCCTATTATTTAGGGTGCTATATTAGGGTCCCCTACTTTCGGAAACTCCCATATCTTGTGCTTAGGACGCTTGGGAGGTGCTGACTCAATCCTCACAAACCTAACCCCTGAACCCTAAACTAAACCCTAAACTCTAAACTCAACCCTGAACCCTAACCCCTGAACCCTAAACCCTAGACCCTAAACCCTCACAAATCTAACCACTCGACCTCCGGAAAACCTGCAGGACACCCTCAACCCTAAGCCTTGGAGTTGAGGGTTGGCGAACAAAGCGACCGCCGCCCCAACTTTAGGGTTTTAGGGTTTTAGGGTTTAGGGTTCAGGGTTTTAGGGTTTAGGGTTCAGGGTTTTAGGGTTCAGGGTTTTAGGTTTTAGGGTTCAGGGTTTTAGGGTTTAGTGTTTTTAGGGTTTAGGGTTCAGGGTTTTAGGGTTTAGGGTTTAGGGTTTTAGGGGTTAGGGTTCAGGGTTTAGGGTTTCGGGTTCAGAGTTTTAGGGTTTAGGGTTTAGGGTTTTAGGGTGGGTTTCGGGTTTCATACAAGCCCAACATCCCCCTTGAACACAGAATCGGCAATGGCACTAGCTCAGGTAGCTGCAGGTACTTCTGAGGTGAGAGGGTGTAGGGTTTAGGGGTTTAAGGTTTGGGGAGAGAGCATCCTCCACGTGACATGTCGAGCCACACACCGCCAGCCGTTGTGTCCAAAGGCAACGCTTAGGCAGAGACTATCCGCTGTGGTCAATCTACCCCTGAAAGTTATGTCCGCGACTAGAACCGCTGTGATTCCCAAGCCCTACACTGCCCTAAACCCTCAACCCTTAAGCCTTAAACCCTAAGCCCTGGAACCCTAAACCCTCAACCCTTAAGCCTTAAATCCTTAAACCCTAAACCCTAAACCCTAAACCCTCGACCCTTAAGCCTTAAATCCTTAAACCCTAAGCCCTAAACCCTAAACCCTCGACCCCCAAGGAATCTTCATGCTCAGGTGAGCCCCCAGCCCGAAGTCCCCAAGACCCTCGAGACCACGACCTGGACCACGAGAGCGCAAAAGCTTTGCTTAGGATGTTTCGGGTTTAGGGTTTCGGGTATAGGGTTTAGGGTTTAGGGTCTAGGGTATAGTGATGGTATAGGGTTTAGAGTTTAGGGTTTAGGGTTTAGGGTATCGGGTTTAGAGTTTGGGGATTTAGGGTTTAGTTAGTCTAGCGTGCAGGAACTCACCTAAAGCATAAACCAGAAGCCTTAAGCCGCAAACTTTTTGTCCCTTTCAGAGTCTGCCATGCTCAGCCTGCGCCTGGGGTTGCTGGGCATTCTGGTGTCTTTTCCGCACCCGTGAAGTCTTGGGTTTTGGCTTAGGGTTTAGGGTTTAGGGTTTAGGGTCTTGCTTGTGAACGGTTTACTGGTGCAGGGTTTGGAGTTCGAGATTTAGACTGCCACCAGCATGACGACGACTACTACTGATTACAACAACGAAAGTAATACTGATGATAATGAGAATAATAATTACGAGCACTGCTAATTGCCTACTACTACTACTACTACTACTACTACCACTACTACTACCACTACTACTACTACGACTACTACTAGGTTTTGAGGTTTCAGGAATTAGGCATGAGGTACGGCTCCAGGATCTCGGTCTCACGGCTTGAGATGCATAACATAGAAGCCTGTTTAGGGTTTAGGGTTTAGGGTTTAGGGTTTAGGGTTTATTCTTCCCTTAGGTTCCTTGTTATAGTTATACTATAAAGGAGCCCAAAACCCTATTCTAATTGTTAAGGCCCCTAAAACCTGAGGGGGATCGTGTTTCGGGATTTCGGATTTGCGGACTTGGGTTGGGGATGAGGGTTGAGAGCGCAGTCTAGGTAGGTACATGTATGCATATGTGCATGTATGCAGACATGTTTATGTACAGACATACAAAAACAGACGTACTTACACAAATGCATCCATGCGCCCATCCATCCATCCCTCCCTCCGTCCATCCGTCCTCCATCCATCCATCCTTCCTTCCATGATTTTTTCCATCTTTCCATGCATCAGCTGTCCATCTATCCATTATCATGTGACAAACATACAGGAAGATAGATGAGTAGGTAGACAGACAGACAGACGGATGGGTCAACTGCGGCAGCTGTAGAGCTCAGAGGCCCAACACCTCTACAACACACTACGCCCGATATAATATTTGGGAGCCCTTGGATGTAAAAGTGGCATTAAATTCATCAAATTTCATCTACTGTCATCAAGTTATTGGTATTTTTCCAGTTGCTATTCTTCATCTTATGATTAGTTATTAGTTGTTCTTTTTGAATAATATTGAGTCTCTAGCAGATCGTTGCGACTAAGTCGGAGCTCGTTTGCGCGGCCGACCGTTCGGCCTTCCAGCAAGCTCAGAATGGCACCTACGGCCGGGGAGAGGGATCATAGATTCGGGCTTGAGGAATTGGGGCTGATCGGGTTTAGGGCTCTACGGTCTTGATCACCTAATGCTTTGCGTCTGAGGATCTTCTATAGGTTATTCATTGATGTGCCGGGGAGTTTTCGCAGCGTTTTGTGCGTTTTGTTTGATTGAGCGAAAGCCCCTGAATTCAACACTGGATAGGGCCGACAAATGCTGAAGTTCTTTATCTGTGTGGCTTTGGGGCTCTCTCGCGGTTTGGTTTCTCAGGAAGGGCTCTAACAGCCCTAGAGCCCTGAACCCCAAACTAAGGGACCCTAACGCGCTAAACCCCTACCGACGGCAACAGCTCCCCTTCCGAAGGGATCCAGAGGTGGGATGAAGGAAGGTGAGATAGACAAGCCGCAACTAAGAGCCCTAATATAGGGCTGGTTTAGTAGTGGTTTAGGGTTTAAGAGCCCTAATATGGGGTTGAGCCCCAATATATAGGGCCGGTTTAATATTGGTTTAGGGTTTGGGGTTTATAGGGCCTACCAAACTTATCCCAGCTTCTCAGTACCTTAAACTAAAACACCTTTCGGAAGGTTCAGACGAACCTGGGCTTGCGAAGGAACCTCCACTTCGTAAGAGGATTCCCATCCATCCTAAGACTTTGCTTGAAATTCTGAAAGGGGCCGACTGAGACCGTAAGTCGTGCTACAATGGAACGGCGGGGATAACTGGATAACTGACCTGTTGGTCTAGCACAGTTTGATGGTCGATGCCAGTTACCTTGGGTATGGGATCTTTCCCTGCCGTGGCTCAGTTCCTTCGTGCGCGTGGAGTCTGTGATTGCAGAATGGTAATGACGTAGGGCCTGAGCCTGTGCAACTCGAAGCCTTACATTCCGAAACCCTCAAGAAATGGTGCATCCTAGAGCCTAGGGCTTTTCGTATTCAGAATTTGGAGTTGTCAGGTCTTCCGCCGTAAGGGTAAGCAATCTTGCTGAGGGTTCGGTGTGCCGGTGCCCGGACAATAGGTATTTGGAGCATTTTCCGGCTTTAGGCGCCAAAAACTTTAGGGGTGGTGGCAAACCCTGCGATTTGGATATTTCGAGTTCTAGGATAGCATAATATAGAAGGCAAAATAATTGTCAATATTTCTGGTAGGGTTCTTTATTATATTAATACTATAAAGGAGCCCAGAACCCTATTCTAATTATTAAGGCCCTAACATTATCATTAGCCCTGCGAAAGTCTGACTCGGTTGGGCAGGATATGGCATGGCAGACTTCGAAGGGTTCGTGCAGCGCGCCGCGGTGGCGACGAGTTTGTATTGAAGTGTCTAGGAGGGGTGGCTTTGTTTACAGCCAAATATGTAGAGCATTGGCTACCACATATGTACGTACTTATGCATGCATGTGTAATGGTATGCATGTATGTATGTTTTCTTGTCTGTATGCATGCATGTATGCATGCATGCCTGTATGTATGTATGTATGTATGTATGTATGTATGTATGTATTTATGTATGTATGTATGTATGTATGTACGTATGTATGTACGTATGCATGGATGTATGTATGTATGTATGTGTATGTATGTGTGTATGGGTGTACGTATGTGTGTGTGTGTGTGATTGGTTGTTTTCTGTTTGTTTGCTTTAGTTCTTTGCGTGTGTATATGTATATATATATATATATGTCAGACGTTCACACGTATGAGCGCCTGAGCTTATGTGAGCAATGCTGCACTTGTGCACTGGTGGTAGAATATGTATGGTCGGAGTTCGCTCTAGTAAACCTTAGTAGGGGAATAACATCGGGCATCGCTTAAAGCGAGATCAAGCATGCACGGACAGACATAGTTCTATCTGAGCTCGAAGGAGATAGCAGATAGAGACTTTCTGTTGAGCCAACCAGACAGGGGCACCACCAAGAGTATGGCGGCTCCAGCCCATTGAAAAACAACACCGCCTGCTCATGTACAGCAATTTCAAAATAGAGTAGAACTCAGAGAGAAGAGAGAGATAGAGAGAGAGAGAGAGTGAGCCAGAGCCAGAGCCAGAGCCAGAGCCAGAGCCAGAGCCAGAGCCAGCGAGCGAGCGAGAGATGTGTGTTTGTGTATGTGTATATATATATATATATATACATGTATATGGATATTTATATATATATATATGTATATATTCACATATTATACATATACATGTATAAATTCCCTGACCCAGTTGACTTTGGTTATATCTTGCGTCTTCTAACTGGAGTCTCCAGGAGGCGCGCTCCGACGAGATAAAACCCCAGGGCCTTAAGCCTAAACTCGTAACTACCCACGATTTCCTCAGCCTCATAGCCGGCAAACGAGGGATATGAGATCACTTTAAAGTGGAGTTGAGGCGTCCTGGATTTCCTCCAAGACCCTAAGCCCTAAAACCCTCAAGCGCAAAAACCTTAAACCCTAAACCCTAACCCTAAACCCCAAACCCTAAACCCTAAACCCTAAACCCTAACCCTCAACCCCAAACCCAAACCCTGAAGCCCTGTAGAAATCCTTCAAGACCACTCTTCGAGCTTCAATGGGCTTAGCAAGTACAGTTACCCTAAGGGTCCATGTACCCAAACAGTATATACATTGGCCCCAAAGTACCTATATAGGGACTATACATTAAGGCCAAAGTATATCCTAGTTGGGGACATGGACCCTTAGGGATAAGCACTTGAACTGGGATTATAATTGAAAATTACTGTGGTTACCTTTTGTACAAACGTGGTCACTACGTCTCATGATTCCTTAGCCGAGAGGTTCCAATATTTACTACCATTATGGAATTAGGTCCGAACTTGGGACCTAAATTCCATAATCGTATATGGACCGCATGGGTAAACTCCAAGCCCTACACCCTAAACCCCGAACCTTACAGTACCTTTAAAAGTAGCCCTGAAATAAGACTTCAAGTAACAGAACCCTATAGTACCTTCCAAAGAACCCTGAAAGATCCGTATTATAGAACTTCAAAAGTATGGACCCTTTGGGTAAACTCTCAGCCCTAAACCCTCAACCCTAAATCCTAAACCCTAAATCCTAAACCCTAAATCCTAAACCCCAAACCCTAAACCCTAAATCCCAAACCCTAAATCCCGAACCCTAAACCCTAAATCCCCAGTCCAAACCCTAAACCCCAAAATCCTAAACCCCTAGACCCTAAGCCCTATAGTACCTTTAAAAGAACCACTGAAGCTAAGCCCCAAGCTGAGGAGAGCTCGGGAGCCGACTCCAGGGCGACGTCTACTTGGACCTTCCGGTGTTGGGTGTTGGGGTTTTAGGGGTTTAGGGTTC
>CAJNDV010031445.1:0-17424 GCA_905221635.1 Symbiodinium sp. CCMP2456 | reverse complement strand
GGTTTGGGGTTTAGGATTTAGGATTGAGGGTTCAGGATTAAGGGTTTAGGATTTAAGCTTGAAGGCTTGAGGGCTGTAGAGCTTAAGGGCTTCTTCAGGCTTTAAGGTGTTTTGGAGCTTAGGGCTTCCTGCGGCTTCAGGGCTTTTAAGGTTTGAGGGACCTCTTTTTAGGGCTTTCGGGTTTGGGGGGGCTCTATAGGGCTGTAAGGCTTGACGGCTTCAAGGGTTTGGGGTGTTCGAGTTTAGGGTTTAGGAAACCCTAAACCCTAAACCCCTAAACCCTAAACCCCTAAACCTTTCAGGTTTGGGGGTTTCAGGGTTTTTTTTCGGGTCTGGGCACTTTGGGCCATCCAATCCTTCGCCTGCTACCCCAGAGGAGCTGACGGTTTGGGGTTTAGTAGGGGTTTAGGGGTTTAGGGGTTTAGGGTTTAGGGTTTGGGAGCGCTTGTCGCGCCAATACCGGCTCACAGCGGAGGCAGCTTTCGGAAAGCTGGTGAAGGTTGCCCGGGCCATGTGCGATGCCTACCCGATGAGTGGCAGCTGGTTTCAGCGTCTTGCTGCCCTACAGAGTTTGGCGGATTCGGAAGTTCGAGACGTTCTCGGATCTGCGATACGCCGTGACAGGAGTGCGCGGAGTGCGCGTGAAGCCAGAGGAGCTGCGATCAAGACTTGCGCCCTGTTGCAGAGGCCTTGGCAAAGCCATTGCCCAGCACATCACCGAGGCGGCAATATAGGGGCCTATAATAATTACCTATATTACTTTGGGGGTTCCTTATTATAGTTGTAGTATAACATACCCCAAAACCCTATTCTAATTATTAAGGCCCCTACATCATGGGGCATGCTTTGGGCTGCGCAGGCACCAACGCCCCAGGCATTACAAGGAGGATCTGAGGGCTTTTGGCTCAGGGTTCCTCTCAGGGTTTCCCTTGAGGGTTGTCTTTTTTGTGTGCTTGGAAGAGTTCCTGAATGGGTACCCTTAAGGGTTAAGGATTCCGTTGAAGGGGTCGTTGTGACGGCGTTCCTTTGAATAAGGGTTCCCTTGCAGGATTCCTGGAATCAAGGCTCCGTTAAGGCTTTGGAACGGCTGATAGAAACCCCTCAAAAGTTGGAAGCCGGATTAAGGCCAAATATTGCTGGGATTCCGTATGCATTAGTCTTGAGGATTGGGGCTATTGAGTTTAAAACTTTCGGGCTTCTACTGCAGGGTTTTGGGTCTAGGCGTTTGGGATTTGGGTTTTTTCAGCTTTTTGGGTGGGTGGGTGGTTTGGGTGTGGGTTTGTGTTGTTTGGTCAGTGAGAAGTGGAAGCAATTGAATGCCCGGAGTCTTAGTTGCTGCATGGCCCCATGTCAGACACTCAGGATACCAGCTTCACAGGGAGTCTTTTTAACTCCAAAGTGCCAAAAGTTTGATATCACAGAACTGAACATCGGGATTGAAGATGTGTTGTGTTGGGGTTTGTTGTTTTCTGCAGCTCCTTCTTCAGCCGTAGACGTAGACCCTGAACTGAAAACCCGTGAAAACCCTATTAAGCTTTCTGTCCTAATGTTCATAGCATGGGAGCTAAGTTCTGCAGTAAGTGAAGAAGCCACGCGGACCTTAAATTGAATAGGGTTTGTGGGGTATATTGTAGTATATTACGTCTATGCATTGGGGTTGAGGGTTTATGTCGTGGCAAGGACTACGCTGCTTCCGGTTTGTACACCGATGCGCAGATCGATGCCCATGCTGCAGATTTGTTTCTTGGACTTGGACTCCCGAGCACATGAGGTTTCAGGATTTCTTTAAATCCGAAGGCTTTTCTGCATCGAATCGGGCATCTGTTGACACCTGTAGTCTAAGATCTGTGAACCCTAAGGGTCCATGTACCCAAATAGTATATACATTGGCCCCAAGGTACCTATATAGGGACTACATTAAGGCCAAAGTATATCCCATTTGGGTACATGGACAATTGGGCAGATTTCCCCTGAACCATCCTCAACCCCTCAGCCCGTAAACCCCTAAGCCTTAACCCCTAGACCCTACCTATAGTCTCCATTGTAGTTCCCTTTTGGGGATACCTTATAAATTCCTTAATATATAACTGGTTAAACCAAAAAAAGGAACTACAATGGAGACTATAGGTAAAATTGCTGCCGATGAGGAAGAAGCATCTGTACGGCAATCCTCACTCCTTGAGCACCTCGGCAAGCTTAGACAATTTCGGGTTTGGGGTCAAGGGTGTTGGTTTCGTGGGTTATTAGTAGGGTGCCCCTTGAACTTTCTAGTGATTAAAAAGCTTTTTGTTGCCGTTGTTGCAGGTTCATGGGGTTCTTTACATCTTGGTGTTCTAAGGGTCTACAAGTCTACAACTAAACCTTTAGCCGCCCCTCAAAAGTGCGAAGAGTCGCGAAGCCCTTCGGCGACTCGGGATCCTTTACAACCTACTCCCATAACATCGAAGGGTTTAGGGTTTAGGGTTTAGGGTTTAGGGTTTAGGGTTGAAGCCTTGTAGTCTAATTTGTAAGGGAATAGTCTTACTAATTGTTCCGGCCTTGTACTAGCCTAAACCCTAAACCCTAAACCCTAATCCCTAAACCCTTGTCGACCCTAAGTCCAGAACACTGGAGGGCTGCTTTGTAAATTTTTTTAACGTAAAAACCCCGAAGCCTTCATCACTGAGACCCGAAAGCCTCAATTAAACCTCCAAGGCCTCAAAGCACAAGGATGTAGGGTTTAGGATTTAGGGGTTCGGGTTTAGGGTTTAGGATTTAGGGTTTAGGGTTTAGGGTTTAGAATTTAGGATTTAGGGTTTAGGGTTTACCCATCTTCCGGACTACCCCCCCTAATCCCGACAATCGACAATGCGACAATCCCAGAGCCTCCATGTCCTGGTTCAGGGTTTAGGGTTAGGGTTTAGGGTTTAGGGTTTAGGGCCGGGCAAGACAAACCCTAAACCCTAAACCCTAAACCCTAAGCCCTAAACCCTAAACCCTAAACTCTGCGGCAAGACCCTATATCCCGACAGAACCATGTAGAACCAGTGTAAAGTCCTTTTTAAAACTGTCAAGAATCCCGAAGAGCCCTGGGGGGCCTGTATTGAAACAAGACTCTCAACAACTTCCCCTAAAGGTCCATGTACCCAAATAGATATACTTTGGCCTTAAAGTAGTCCTTATATAGGTACTTGGGGGCCAAAGTATTTACTATTTGGGTACATGGACCCTTAGGGTTCAAGCACCCTAAACCTTAAACCCTAAACCCTACGCCGCATCGAGGCTCTTCAGCGAAGAGGAGCTCTGCATCTGTGGATTCAGCCCGAGACCAGGCAGTGTGGCAACGCTTGTCGTGTTTCTCCGGGTATGGGGTTGAGTGCTTTCGGGGTTTCGGTGGCCTCTATGTAAGTGAAGCCACTCCTTGGGGTTTATATAGAGTTTAGAGTTTCAGGGTTTATTATTGTGTACCCTAAGGTTTGTTTCGGTTCCGGTTAGCCGTTGTGTAAGCGTCTTCTTTTCAGGATTTGGTTTCTAGGCTTACTGTAGGGTTCAGAGTTTCGCGTTTTCGGGTTTAGGGTTTCAGTGTTCTGAGTTTTGGTTTCTGCTGCAGAGGCTTAGTGTTAGTATACCGTGTCTGTTTTAGGTGCCCTAAACCCTAAACTCTAAACCCTAAACCCTAAACTCTAAACCCTAAACCCTAAACTCTAAACCCTATACCCTAAGTTTTCCTTGTCTGCTACGTGCGGTAAAGGATTCAGGTCGAGGGTTCAGGATCGTTTGGGCTGTGTACGGTGCTCTAAACTTTCCGCAGTTACTTTTGGGCTTTGGTATGAACGTTTCTGACAAAATCTGTGATTGTTTTGGAGGGATCCTTAGATGTTATTCAGCAGTCTGTTATTGAGTCTTCTATTCTAGGGTTCCTTACTTTCCGAACCATCGCAAAAACATGCGTGATGCCCAGGTATCACTGTGAAATTCAGCTTCGAAAGCTGCACATGTAGACATCCCTCACAGAATGGGTTCGACAGTTTATACTGGCTTTAACGGGATGTATGGTGTTGGGATGCTGAGGCGCAGAGATCGATTCTCACGGTCCGAAACGACGCAGCGCGCGAGCACTAACTTAGAGTAAAGGCAGAGACCTGAAACCACCAGCACTCATCCGGGTATATATATATATATATATAGTCACGAATATTATGCCGTAGGCTTCCTGAATACAATTGTACTGTAATGTATCCGAAAACCCTATTCTTAGGATTAAGGCCCCTATAGTAGACCTTGCTAGCCCTGAGGCTAAGCCCCCACAAACAGAACCCACGCGCTCGAAGCCCGCGAACTTCTTGATTCTGGAGTGCTGCTGCTCAAAATCAACTTGACAAAAAGAAGAAGCTGTACAAAAACCAACGAGTCCTGCGTACCTACGTCTACTCCTATCTAACTCTATGTGTATATATATATATATATAGATACACATCTATGAATATAAACACATTAGGTACACCCGTTCAGAACGGTGCACAAATCCTACGTGACAGCTCTGTTACAACTCGTATCACCTCGCAGCACACCCTGGCATCACTGCTTTTCAAAGTTTACAGCACCCAGACCCGTCTGTGTACACATCTCGTTGCTTCGCTCTCTACCAGTGTATGTGTGACCCTATAGAGCCGTATTCAAAGCCCTGATAATGACAAGCCCTAAACCCTAAACCCTAAACCACCCACCCATGAAATGACCCTATAGAGCCGTATTCAAAGCCCTGATAATGACAAGCCCTAAACCCTAAACCCTAAACCCTAAACCACCCATGAAAGAGGCCTGTACCCCATAACACGTGGAGAGACTCTTGCAAACCCTTTACTTGTATCCGTTCTGAGATTTTCTCGCTTGAAGCACAGCCCCGAAGGCTAGACCCTAATCAGAACCCTAAACTCCAAAAAATAGCAAAGAGCCTAAACCCTATGAGGTACTCAAGTTCCTGTCAGCATCCCCTTCCGAGTACGAGGTTGCAACCTGGCATCGGAAGGTTTTGGGTCATGTCGGGTCTCGCGGATCATACCCTATCCCTGCGGTTTAATACGGCTTAGGGTTCAGGTACCTAGGTTTATGGGCAGGATATGTTAACATAGAGAAGTAGGTTTTATGAAAATGCGCGAAACCAGGGGGGAGGGGGGATGACTCTATAGCTGGAGTTTAGGGCCCAGGGTTATGGTTTTACAATCTAGTCTCAGGGTTCATTACACACTGTTGCCTGTAATGTAGAGTCTGTACATGCTTGCGTGTGCCGTATGTATTTCTGTCTCGCTGGCTGGCTGTCTGTCTGTCTGTCCGTCTGGCTGGCTGGCTGGCTGTCTGTGTATATCTGTACGACGTAGCATGAATTATCAAAGGTAAAAATAGATTAGAGGCGGCGGGAGTCGTTTTCGGCGATGTTTGGACACTGGTTCCTGTTGTACTTCGGGCTTTGGGATTCTTAACCCTAAGCATTTTACCTAGACTGCCCAAAGTACCTGCAAAAGACTGGTATGAACCCGAAAATGGGTACATGTCCCTTCACTCAATGTATACACTATATCCGGCCTTGTCTGGTTTCGCTTGTAGTTGAGGTCTTCACGCGCTCCTGCACAGACTCTCTCCGCTTGGTGGCGGATATGCGGCGGGTTTGCACTTACAGATTTCTCAACAAAGCCCTGAATCCTCAATCTACGTGTAGACTCCATAGTTCCCTTCTGCGGTTGTATTTAGGATCCTATCAGGTAATCCCAACAAGGAACTACAATGGAGACTGTAGGTCGTTTCTGTACCTTGGAGCTGTAAAGCTTTCAAACAGTCGCCCATGAATAAACCGTCAAGTTTACACACCCTAACGCCCAATCCCCGAAGCGTAAATCGTAGATTGGATAGCCGAACGCATACGCGCTACTGCAACCTCCATGGTTGGACTAATTCCGTAAACCTAGACCTAATACAGCTTAAGGTAGTACCAATAATACAGTAGTTTGGGGTTCCTTGTTAGAACTATGGTATAATTTTTCCCAAAATCCTATTCTAAATATTAAGGCCCTTACAGTCAAGCCTAGACCCTAAACCTTCAAAACCCTAAAACCCAACCCGACTATGAAGAAGGTCAAGATAACCCTAAACCCTAATCCCCTAAACCCTAAACCCTAAACCCTAAAGTCGACGGTGATGGCTTTGCTAGTGGTTGCAGTATTCTGTGTAAAGGTTCCTCTAGGCCTCTCATTACGGTTGTTTGGTACTCTTTTTCTATCGATCGAACACATGTAGATAAGTATGTTAAATAAGTGTGTGTATATATATGGAGGAGGATAGCGGATAGCAGTGATGACGGTGCTCGCCGATGTTGCGATCGACGATGTGGTTGTTGTTTATAGCCATTTATAGCCGTGATGACGATGATCCTGATGTTCATAAAGATAGCCATTGTTCAGCATTACCTCCGCACTCGCAATGCTTCGAACCATGGCGTTGGATTTTCAGTATCATATTCATCTTCGTCGTCATCCTGGTTTTTTGTCTCTTATCCTAATCCCAAATCTCTACAATGGCCCCAGACTCCTAAACTTTAAACGCACAAGAGTTGAACCTCGATCGCCGTCTTCACCGTGACCAACGCATCTTTAACATGGAAGCTCTAATAGTAACTAACTTTACTTCCTCTACTGGCACCCCAAAAAACCTAAACCCTAAACCATCATTAAAATAGCAGAATGAAAGACTTCCAAAGCCCGGTTCCAATTAATACCGCCCCCATGTAAGATCCCACGATATTCTTTAACGTAACCGAAATCATAGAACCGTGTAAAAGAACTTGAGACGAACAGTGCTCTAATTCTTGGAGTTCCTATGTTATGTTTCTCTCAGGTTCCCTTGGCGCGAGGGCTCACAGTATCGCTACCTTCTGCAGCCACGTGGCTGAAGAACGTTTAGGGTTTAGGACCCGGTTGGGCGTTGAGTTCATGTTTTTTTTTTTCGGCTGGTTCTGACTTTAAGGTTCAGGTTTGGTTTTAGGATTTGGGATTTTGTGGTTCAGGGTTTCGGGTTTAGGCCCTCCGAAACCCTAAGCTCTAGAACTCTAGACCCTAGTTCAGGCTCTGTGGTTTGGGTTTAGGGTGTAGGGATTGGGGTTGCGCGTTTAGTATGAGGGAGCCCCAGCATTTTGGCCGTTCCATGCGTCGGCCTGGATAGAGTAATTAGTCACTCACAGGCAGCATGATATGCCGCAAGCCCTGATCCCTTAAAGCCTCAAGGCCGTTTGTTGTCACCTAATATAGGGGCCTAAATAATTACATATACTATTTTGGGGGGTTCTTTTCATCACTACAATATAGACGACACCAAAACCCTATTCTAATCATTATAAGGCCCCTACGCTACATGTGAGTCGTCCTTGTTGTTGAAGTGGCTACAGGGAACCTAGCGGTTTTCGGGCTCATAGCCGAGAGGGACCCTCTGTACTACGATTGGAAAACCATAGTAAGGATGGCCTTCTGGGGCCTAATTCCATAATTCTAGTCTATATCTCTAAGGGTCCATGTACCCAAATAGTATATACTTTGGCCTTAATGTATAGTCCCTATATAGGTACTTTGGGGCCAATGTATATACTATTTGGGTACATGGACCCTTAGGGTATAGACCCTCTGGGTAGAAGTTAGAACGATGAAGCCTCAAGCCTCGATTTCCACCCGAAGGCTCCATGTGGCCTGTATGTGTACATACTGTTGATGGTATAAATCCTGCATTACCAAAAGGACCCTAAACTATGGGAATTATGGTATATTCCTTGTTGTAGGAAATGCAGGATTTATATCATCAACCGTGCCACATAGGCACATGGAGCCTTAGGGCATTCTTCGAAGCCAGTACCCCGAGCCCACACTTTTCCCTGGCGCAGCCAATGTCGTAGCTTTCAGAAGGGACATTACCTCGAAAGAACATGTAAACGGCTTTAGGGTTTGCTTCTGTTCGTAGGTCCTACAGCCAGCAAAACCTGCCAAGTGTCTGCTCCGTGTTGAAGTTTCGAGGCTGCTCGGGTTTTGCCGTACCGCGATGGGCCGTTTGTTTAGTAGACGCGATTACCTTGTTACAACGGTCAAAGCACCTCATAATCATATATTTGTCATATCACTCATCTACAAATCTCCTATCCTAAGCCTAAGAATCTACATAATGGCTTGGTACTTTGGACCCTCAGGGTCAGATTTCGTTTGGAGGGCTATCAATCCTTAATCCGAAACCCTGCGCCCGATATCCAAATTTAACCCTAGGCTTTCAGATTCGAGGAATCACAACTCTGTTCTCGGCATCCGCGACGTTGCCCGAGACTTCAATGCATCCGTCAGCGTGGCGTGGCACGAGGCCACAATGAAGGGGGAAATCGCGTTTAGATCCGTTCAAAGGACTTAGGATTAATGATTAGGTGGGAAATGGGTAAAGATTATTACGGGTTCAAGGGTGTAGGGCTGTGGTCTTAGGGGCTTTAGCGGTCAGGTTTGTAGGGTGCGATGACCACTAACGCCACTGACTATTGAAGGCGTACAGGCTTTGTAGGGCCTAAACCCTAAGCCCGAACCTGAAACCCTAGACTCGAAACTGGAGATACGGTTGATGATAAAAATCCTGCATTACCCATAATAAGGAATATACCATAATTCCCATGGTTTAGGGTCCTTAAGGTCATGCAGGATTTATATCATCAACAGTATGTCGGGCTACTGGTCACACCTTCAAACCACAAGCCTGAATCCGGCTTGTTTTTAGGATTGGTCGTACCTTCTTCATTTCCGACAGTCCATTGCACTGCTGTAACTAGCGAGGCCAAACCCAATCCCAAGACCTTGTTTGGCCTTTCTTGAAACCTGATATGTTCATCTAGGCCTTCCCAAGGAAGCGGGACATGAGTCATTCAGGTGTGTTCACACGTACGTGCATGGGCCTGTGCGTATACATTCAGGTATATATGTCAATGTGTACAAAGATGCATATGTGCATACATGTCGTATCTGCACGACCTGCATAACCTGCTCATACATGCGGGCGAACAGGTGTGCTCTGCCGTACTGGCATCACGCAGTGATTGCCACATGCATGCCTCTGTCTCACTCTCTCGCTCACATCCCTGTGTGAGAGTTCTTGCGTAGTACATATCCTAAAAAGTGATATATGTGAATATACACATGCATGCATGCATACATACATACGTACATACATACATACATACATACATACATACATACATACATCTACATATGTACATGCGTACGTACATGCAGACGTACGTTTTTACATACATACGTACCTACATACATACATGCTTGCATGCATACATACATACACTCATATGTATACAGACAGACTGACAGACAAAGACAGAGACAGAGACAGAGACAGAGACAGAGACAGAGACAGAGACATAGACAGAGACAGAGACCGAGACGGAGACGGAGACGGAGACAGAGGCAGAGGCAGAGGCAGAGGCAGAGGCAGAGACAGAGACAGACAGCCAGCCAGCCAGCCAGCCAGCCAGCCAGCCAGCCAACCTCCCAGCCAGCCAGCCAGCCAGCCAGCCAGCCAGGCAGGCAGGCAGCCAGCCAGCCAGCCAGGCAGCCAGGCAAGCATGCATGCCGGCCTACATCAGTACATACATATGTGCATAGATGGCTTTGTTGGAATATTGTGCTTAGTGTTGGTAGAATTGTGTTGTCGTTGTCGTTGTTGTTGTTGTCCTAGGCCCCAAACTCTAAACCGTAGTGCCGCGAGGATGTCGACGAATGGTTGGATGAGTCCCTGGCTCGGTAAAACTGTATGATCTCACTTGCTATCCCTTGCAAGCCTAAAAGCCCTAGAAAGAATGACTGAAAGTTCTACTGTGCAACGTGTCTGTAGGGTCCTTTCAATACGAAGCTCGGTCTTAAAGTGGTTCCGATATAGGGGCTCTACCCTACCCTGTAGACCCTAAACCCTGAACCCTTAACCCTAAACCCTGAACCCTAAACCCCAAACCTTAAACCCTGAACCCTAAACCCTGGACCCTAAAGCCTGAACCCTGAGCCCTGAACCCTTAACCCTAAACCCTGAACCCTAAACCCCAAACCCTGAACCCTGAACTCTAAACCCAAACTCTAGAGCCACAGTACAAACTCGATGCGTTCGTTGTTCGTGGACTCAAGGCATTCCAACTGCAAGCCTTCAGGGCTCCTACTACTC
The DNA here is from genome assembly GCA_905221635.1 of Symbiodinium sp. CCMP2456. Classification (NCBI taxonomy): domain Eukaryota; class Dinophyceae; order Suessiales; family Symbiodiniaceae; genus Symbiodinium; species Symbiodinium sp. CCMP2456. The sequence continues at coordinate 7,212 of CAJNDV010031445.1, read as the reverse complement.
GCTTAGGGCTTTGGGTTTAGGGGGTTGGGGGGTTTAGGGTTTAGGGCTCGGGGCTTAGGGCTTTGGGCTTTGGGCTTAGGGTTTAGGGTTTAGGCGGTTTAGGGGGTTTAGGGTTGTAGGGGTTCAGGGGTGTAAGGTTCAGGGTTTAGGTGTCAGGGCTTAGAGTTCTGGCCTTACGCCCAAAACCTGGAGCTTCATGGGTTGAATGGGTTCAAGGTTTAGGCTTGAACCTTTTCCTTATTGGGTGACGCTTGCCAGACAGAGATAAGATCGATGTCAGAGGAAGCCTTGCAGGTGATTTCAACTACGTCCTATGTAGCTGCGATCGGGTTAAGTAAGTTAAGTGCATACTGCCGGTATTTGAAAGACTTTGTATATGCGCGGTTAGTAACTAACCTACTACTTTGGTGACTAGAGCCCTAGGCAATCCAGCCTGAATCGAAAGCATACCTTGAAGCCAAGAAATGGTCGTAACACAAGGGGAGGTTCTCCAGATGACGGTCCCCCTTCCAGGTGTGCTTAGTACCAGCATCCTACTTAGCCTTTTGCTCAGGCTCTATACTATGGCGCTTAATTTTATTCGGCTCCCATATCGTGCGCAGTATGTGTGACCGCCGCTTCAGTTTCGGAAGCCCTTTGATCCGCTGACCCTCAGCCCGGAACCCAACACCCGAAGTCCAGGGTTTAGGGTTTAGGGTTTAGGGGTTTAGGGTTTAGGGTTTAGGGGTTTAGGGTTTAGGGATGAAGCCCGAAACCCTAACCCCGACCCAGGTTGGCAAGCCAGCCTCAGCAAGGGCAAGACGGGCCGCTTTCTTTGCCCTCTGTCTAATATAGGGGCCCAAAAAACTACCAATACTATTTGGGGGGGTTCTTTATTATAAGTATAGTACAATATACCCCAAAAACTTATACTAATTATAAAGGCCCCCTAAACCCTAAACCCTAAACCCTATTCTAATTATAAAGGCCCCCTATATTATAGGATCATCTTGTGGTTCAAAACTTTCTTGCATTGCGGTTTTTCTTTACCCTAAACCCCAAAACCCCATAGTCCTCTGTTTGTGGGGCAAGCTCTGCTCTAGCAATTTTAGGGTTTAGGGTTTAGGGTTTAGGGGTTTAGGGGTTTGGGTTTAGGGTTTCATGCACGTGCAGGTCCCGGAGGAACCCCACTGTCAGCCTTGTCAAATCGGTGTAGGCTTTGGGGGTTTATAGGGTTAAGAAACTTGTTATAATGGGATGTGCTGGCTGATGGTGCCTGAACCCTGCCTGTAGCCCCAAACCCTACAGAATAGTGCGTTATGATCCCCCCAAACATTTGCTGACTCGTAAAACAGTAGGTTTTGGGAGTCGCAAGTGGATGTTGCGTGACGGAGCAGGTTGGCGGTTGTGAAGTTCGGGAGTCACCTAAATCCTGGTTTGTTTGTTCCTGTACATCTAAGGTTGAACCCATGGGCCCCTGATATTGGCCCTTAACCCTGGGACCCTAATATACCTACCCTATGTATATATATATATATATGTATGCATATATATATATATAAATACCCTTAAGGGACCCTGGAAAGGCCTAAGGGTCCATATTAGGGGCCCATACTTGAAACCTTGGAGTACAGGTTTGGTGTTCAGGGCTTAGGATTGGCTGAGGGCTTGTTTTTAGGGTTCTTTCTTCAGGACTGAGAACCGGATTCCTCCGGAACCGCTAACCCCAAGCTGATCCCAAGCTGTAAAACCTAACGATAAAAAGGTTCTAGGACATCCGAGGCTGCACCACATACGGTTGATCCGATACTTAGGGGAAAAGGGCCGCATGAACATCAACTGTTGGAGCGTGCACCCTAAATGGGATATTGCCTTCAGCAAAATCTGCTTAGGTTGGCTTTACTTGTCTCCTGTGTACCCTCAACCTAAACTGGCCCTTTAGCCTAAACCCTAAACCCCTAAACCTTAAACCGTCAAAACCTTCAACCCCCAAGCCGCCATAGCCTAATGTGTCAAACTCCTACAGCCTCACGACCCCAAAACCCTAAATCCCCAAACCCCTATAAACACGAAACACGCCGTACACGCCAAACTCCCGCACTGCCCAAATCGAAACCCTATCTCCTCGTATTGAAGGCAGATTCCCGCCATTTTGGTGCCCGCTAGCCTTTGCTTAAAGGTTCACCGGACCTGGTTAGTAACTATGGTTCGGGAACTTTAAGTGTAATGATTGTAATCACAGTCAAGGCACTTGTAACTGTACCCACTAAGTCCCATGAACTTCCAAGCCCAAGTGAGTTTAGGAACCAAGGAGGCTTAAGAATATGAGCCTGAATGGAGAGCGGGTGTTGCGATTGAGGTGCTGAGGGCTTTTGCAGATCTAGGTTCGTGCTAACCCCCGAACCCCACACCCTCAACCTTGGCCACCCTGAAGCCAAAAACCACCCGAAACCCTAAACCCCAAACCACCCCAAACCCTGAAGCCTAAACCCCAAACCAAACCCTAAACCCCAAACCACCCTCAACCCTACTGCGCCGGTCCGAAAGTTCGTCGCACTCTATGTTGTTCATTTACAACAAACCCATCCAAACCCCCTTTCCCCCCTAGACTCCTCCACAAGTCCTCCGCCCTGAACAATTATAATATTATAATTTCATTCTGGTGTGATAATTCCTCCGCTAGCCAGGCTAGGGTATTCGTCACCTGCTGTACTCCGCGTACTCCGCGTAGTGTTTGTAAGCGGATGCGACGAAACTTTATTACCGGGCATGTAAAGCCTAAACCCCAAACCAAAGCCTAAACCCCAAACCGCCCTCAACCCCAAACCGTAGAGCTCCTAGGTTTATAATCATCGTATAAACACCCCAAACCCTATTCTAATCATTAAGGCCCCTTTTTTTTTACACACCCTGAACCCTAAACCGTAGAGCTCCTAGGTTCGCGTACCCGGCGGAAGAGAACTTCGCTGGGCAGATCTTCCCCCTTCGCTGGGCTTCGAAGATCGGCTCCAGAGCGGGCAATCTCAGGAACGGATTCTCGGTTGAGGGCTTGTAGGGTTTAGGGTTGAGGGTTTAGGGTTGAGGGTTTGTAGGGTTTAGGGTTTGTAGGGGTTAGAGGTTTAGTCTAGGGTTTGTAAAAAAGGGGCCTTGATGATTAGACTAGGGTTTGGGGTATGTATACTATGATTATAATAAGGTAGCCCAAAACCCATTCTAATTATTAAGGCTTCGGGGTTCAGGATTCCGGGTTGAGGATTTAGGCTCATCAGGATTTAGGCTCATGTGGATAGTCCATTATGGTATTTGAGATCTAGGCCCTAAGTCCTAAACTTTCGAAAGTTGGGACCATGGTCCTCTTGGCTACATCAAAGCCAAGTGAAGGTTTCTCTAAAGGGTCCAACGAGTCCTTTTTTATGGCTTCACTATGCAACAACGACGCAACGTCCCATAGTAGACCCTAAACCCTAAACCCGAGACGAGACTCCAGCCCTAAAGAGTACTTGGACCGTTAGGGTTGTGGAGGATCGAGCATCAGGGCTCCGGAAGTTCTGTGTTCGAGGAGAACAGTTTAGGGTTTATGGAGGGGCCTGCATATAACTCAACTCAACTAGAACAGCGTTGTGGGAGTGCGCGGCATGATTATACCAATAAGCCTAAGGAATAGTGTTGAGCCAGTTATTTCGGAATTCAGGCGCGTTATATTGTGTGCATGAGGAGCTGATTGATGTGTGTCCCTGGGGCACTGAAGGTTTCAGGCCTGGCAAAGTGCAAATTCTTAGGCACTGTAATCCTTGTTCCCAGATCTCGAATCCTGTAGTGTTCCCTCTCCATCTTTTGTGCATATTATCCCAGTTCACCTGCTGAAGGACATTTCACTACACCGAGGTACATGGCTAGACTATTATCATGTCTAACCCAAGCCATAGAAGTTGCAGGACGTGGCGCGTTCTTCTTGACGCAGCCAAGTTTACCGCCAGCCATCCCTTGAATTTGACGGAGGCCGCGCTTACAGTGTTGGCAGGTTTGAGCTGAACCACAAGCCCTATACCTCAGCAAGACCCGATAGCTCCACAGCCACAGCTCCAAGTGCGGGTCTTAGGGTCCTCAGTCTAACGTCCAAGCACAACTGTGTGCATAATTGCAGTCCTTCGGTCAGGTCAGGCTTAAGTGTAGTTACACGGCAGTCCACGAAAGCTCATCATCATCATCATCATCATCATCCACAGCGTGATCCAAAGGGTTTCGCCGACTTCAGGTACATGGGAAGCATATGGGAAGCCGCGGTATGGGTTTCAAACAAACCCTGCCTACACCCTACCTGAAGCCCACAGACCTTGTCTAGATGGGGAATAGACTAGATAATCAAAACGTTCTACCGAACCCTGAACATGTAGGTTTCTGGGCCCCAGGCGAACCTTACACTGCCCAAAAAAAACCCGAAAGTCCTATATAATGTTCCATCTCCCGAACTGCTCAAGCCAAAGGCCCAAGATTCATGAGAGGCCCAAGCCGACTTCGTCACGCTCTCCTTCTACAAGCTGTTCGGCCACCCGGGTTCGTTTTGGTATATACCAAGCACTTAACCCCAAACCGAAACCTCGAACTGTCTCACCCCCAAACCTTACGCCATAAACCTGGATCCCAAACTCCTTGGGCTAGATATCGAACCCGCGATCCCCAAGCCCTTAGCCTTAAGCCTTGCAATAACTAACTGGGTGACGAGGGCCGCTGCCGTCTTTCCTTTGTAGGGCATCTGTCCCCGGAGAGTCCCGTTAGATAATCATCCCCAACACCCCGTTGTAACCATTGAGTCCCCCACTTTCATAAGTTATGGTTTCATAAGGTTTGGGAACCTTGAACCCTAAACCACCGATTTCCGAGGACTTCGGGGAGCTAGGTACAGGGCCTTATGATTGGCTTTCACAACGACAGCTAGCTTTCGGTGGGCATTCCTCAAACATGAAGGGTACCCCAAAACCCTAAACCCTAAGCTAGTGAAGGGTACCCTAAACCCTAAACCCTGAATCCTAAACCCTAAACCCTAAACCCAAACCCTAAACCCTGAACTCCGGGCCAAATCTCAGTCAGGTTCATCTGTTTCTGGAAGATTTCAATCATACTTTTGACAAGTCTTTGGCCACACAGCCTCAACAAGTGAAGCTGCTACAGTCAGTTGCTCGGTTCTTCGTTGATGCTGCTCATACAGATATTAGTGTCTAAGATGGGGACACTCCCTCTGCCTGCCTCACGAGACGGCCTTCCATATGTAGCGCCGCACGGAAGGCTGCCACTGCTCAAGATGGCCACTCTGACACTCGTTTCTTCAGCCCACCTACATCTGTATTGTTTTGAAATTGCGCGAGAGTGCCTCTCGACTTCACAGTACAGGGTCAGGAAAGCATTGCGGAGCCTTCAGACGCAAACCAACAGTGAGGGAGACGGCCGCCCCTGTCATGCGTGGAAAGCCAGAGATGAGATCCTTTCCTTCTTGGCGGAACCAGTACCCGTGACAGGGATCACGGTCAACAGCTTTGCCCAGTATCTCGTGCGACTCAGCAAACTAACGAAGGGAAACCCCTAAACCCTAAACCCTAAACCCCTAAACCCTAAACCCTGAACCCCCAACCCCAAGGCTCGTCAGGGTTGAGGTCTTAGGGGCCCAAAGATCTGACTCAGAGCGGGTCCCTGAGCCCAGAAGCCTTAAGAGTTTAAGAGTTTAGGGTTCAGGGTTTAGGGTACTCAGAATAAGGAAAATACGCATAAATCCCATAGGTTAGGGCTTAGGGTTTAGGGTGCCCATAATAAGGAATATACAGCATAATTCCCATAGTTTAGGGTTTAGGGTTAATGACATAAATCCTGCAGTACCCCAGAATAAGGAATATACACCATAATTCCCACAGTTTAGGGTCCTTGAGGTAGTGCAGGGTTATATCATCGGCAGTATATGGGTCCTCCTAGCCTGAAAATTAGGGTTAGTTCTCCAGAACCCAGCCTTTGAAGCAGTGCAGTTACTATAAGGGCCTTCATTTACCTGTATTATTTTGGTGCCCATTATACTATAGGGTTTAGGGTTATAGAGTTTCAGGGTTTGGGGTCTAATTTAGGGGCCTAAATATTTGCCTATACTATTTTGGGGATTACTTTTTATCGTTTATAGTCTATAGTAGAATAAGCCCCAAAGCCGCATTCCATTTATTGAGGCCCCTATACATTCTGCGGTGGTAGTGCTGTGGCTCGTTGAACGAGGCTGGCCTCAGTTCCGCACCAAGACCTGGTATCGATTTGGGAGAATTTGTAACTTCCCTTCTTGTTTAATATAGATCCCTAAACCCTACACCCTAAACCCTAAACCCGAAACCCGAAACCCTAAACCAAACCCCTAAAACCCTAAACCCTCCTAAACCCTAAACCACAAACAAGTTTGGGGCGGTTGAAGTCGACACCTAGAGACTCATCCAGCCGAGGCTATCCAACCGGCGTCGGCGCACTCATCATCCGCGCTCAGACGGCCTTCGAACTGAAGAAGCACTACTGGGGAGGCCTTGGCTTAGGGTCCCTTTTTAGGGTTTAGGGTTTAGGGTTTATAAGTTTAGGGTGGAAAACAAGGCTGTCATTTAGGGGGTTTCGGTTTGAGGCACCGGGGCCTGGGCTGTGAGGGTTCTTGAAAAGATGCAGTAAACCCTAAACCCTAAAACCCTAAAACCCTAAAGCCCTAAACCCTGAAACCCTAAACCCTAAAACCCTAAAACCCCAAAACCCGAGACCCTAAAACCCTAAACTCTAAACCCTAAGCCGTAGAAGCAAAGGCTTCAGTCACGGTGGGGGGGGTGGGGGGGGGGGGGCACTGTAGCCGCTTGGATGTGGAAAGGCCCGGCTCGACTCCACCGAACCACCAACCTTCTGGGGTTTAGGGTTTAGGGTTTTAGGGTTTAGGGGTTTAAACTTTAGGGTTTAGAGTTTAGGGGTTTAGAGTTTAGGGTATAGAGTTTAGGGGTTTAGAGTTTAGGGGTCTAAAATTTAGGGTTTAGAGTTTAGGGGTTTAGAGTGTAGGGTTTAGAGTTTAGGGGTTTAGAGTTTAGGGTTTAGGGTTAGGGGTTTAGAGTTTAGGGTTAGGGGTTAGGGTTTAGGGTGTAGGGTGTAGGGTTTAGGGTTTAGGGTTTAGGGTTTAAAGGGTAGCATAAAGGGTACTTTTAAAGGGCTAGAAGGGTCGAGAAGGCTACCATACAGGGT
>CAJNDV010031444.1:20886-43006 GCA_905221635.1 Symbiodinium sp. CCMP2456 | reverse complement strand
AACTACCCACCTGTAAAGGTCTTCTAATTAGGTTCCTTATTTCTGAATGTTGTGGCGACGTCCGTGCCCATGGTTTCGATGCAATATCCAAACGAAGCCCTGGAAAGCCAAAGCCCTAACTTCTTCGGGGTTCTGGAACTCAGGGTGGTTTTCGGATTGTAGTTGAAGGTTTCTGGGTTTAGGCAGCAGGTGTTTTTGGCCAAGCACTAAGCCCGAAGCCTCATATGCCCGAAGCCTCATATTCTACTAATCCGTGAATCCTGAACCCGCATCAGAAGAAAGAAGCCGCTGAAGTGCTAGATTTCGGACCGGGCTAGGTGAACTCTTCCCACTGTGAGCTTCTAAGTATAGATGGATTATATGGCTTCAACTTGAACCAATTCTGTGGCTAAACTAAACCCTGCAGCCATACACTGCAGGACAGCGCAGTTTTACAGCACCATCCTAAGATTGTATTCTCGACTGTGCTGGTCCGAAGCCATCTCACACCTCACGCAGCCTGAGACCCTGGGCTCAGAACCGTAGCGAAATACAGCCAAACATGGTTTTGAAAGGATTACTACCGACGATTCAACGTTGAGCTGAGGCTGCCGGGGGGCTTTGGTGATTTCGGGTTCAGGGCTTTGGCTTTCGTAAGGGCTTAGGATCTAAACTTCTGAGCTCCTTTGAGTTCAAAAGTGTCTCCCGGCCAGGCTCGGCTCCTCACTGTTTCATTGAAACGCACTTTGATGCCGCTTACACCAGAAGGGGGGACTAGCCTTGCCAAAGGCTCACTACCCTCCAGCCCCGTGGTCACCTTAAACCCTAAACCCTAAACTCGCCTCAGTGACCTCCCTTGGCTTCTCCCTGGCTTTTCGGAACTTCAATCGGTACACGCCACAGCGCGCGTGGACGCAATTGAGATCTAGGGCGCTACCTCCACTCCCATTACTGCTAAAGTCTGCTACAGAGATGCAGAGTGGGTCGCGAAGCACGGAGTTGGGGTTTAATTAGGGTTCAGGGTTTGAGGTTTAGAAGGAGGTATATGTCTCCGTCTTCACACTGTTTAACTCATCTCTGGCTGTGCGAGGGTGGTCTTCCTGCCTGACGACCTACTCCAGCCCACCTCTTCGTCGCCGGGTTGCATTTCTGGGCCGCGCTGGTCTGGTTTAGGTCCTTGGGTTTAGGGTTTGGGTAGAAACCCGCAAATGCCACACATTTCTGAGAAGAGGAAGGGACCATTAATCCTAAACCCTGAACCCTTAAACCCTAAACCCTAAACCCCCTAATCCCTGAAACCCTAAGCCCCTAAACCCTAAAACCCTCAAAAAACCCTAAACCCTTAAACACTAACTCGAATCACAGACTGGGGGGGGGGTTCTATTTTTTGGCGGGGGTTTCAGGGGCCAGGGTATGTCAATGTTGAGGAGTTTGGTGTAGGTTTATGGTTTAGGATTAGGATTTGAGGTTTGGGGCTTAAGGCTTAGTTTCGGATTTTTAAGGAATTGGGTTCAAGGGAACGGATTTCAGGGTTTAGGGTCACACTCGCTTCGAAGTTTTTTGGGATCCTGAACCCTGTAAATCCGCACAAGTGAAGCTGCTATGAGATCCTGCGAACCACTTCTTGAGCATTTCAAGCCACCCATAGCCTGGAGGCCAGGCGATTCCAACAGGTTTCATGGATCTTTTCACACCCTTTCGGCAACCCGAAACCCAAACCCCGAGCCCGAAATCCCGAAACAGTCAAGACCTGGCGGCCCTAGGGGCACTATAGCAAGGGACTAAGAGATAAGTGTGCAAGCCGTGTATGAAGCCCTTATGAATCCTCATTACCAGCTTTAGAAGCCCTACAAAGCCCCATAATATAGGGCCAGCAGTAGTTACTACTATGGGGGTTCCTTACCACAAGTATAATAGTATATATACACCAAAAGCCACATTGACACTATTAAGGCCCCTGTATCAGCACCCTTACGGAATTTGCTTTTTAAAGTACAACCCCGTTGGGTCGCCCTACCCGCTCTTGCAAGGCTCGGTGGTCCTGCAGAGACCTGCCACGACCTCCTGGCAGAGGCTCTCAGGGAACCTGTGAGGCTTTTTTTCATCCTTAGCCCCTCACTCTTAAGGGTTTAGGGTTTAGGGTTTTTTCTACACTTGGTTGCAGAGATTTTGTGATAAATCCCTGGCCGGTCTTCATGGAGTTCTGGGGATGGGATCGGCTTGAGGTATTGTACCAAAGCGAAGCGAGACAATCAGACCAGTTGCAGAGTTCAGGGTTACGGAGTAAGGGCTTAGGATTTGGGGTAGTGGACGTAGGGGTTTAGGATCTTGGGTTTCGAGTTTAGGGTCCAGGATCTTTGGGGTAAGGGTTTAGCGTGTAGGGTGCAGAAGTGTTGGTCTTTAGCGATGCCGGAGCCTTAAACATCCCCGAATGCAGCGATATACTTGTAGGTTCCCTCTTATTGTACTGGCATGCCGAGGGGCCCCTATTATAATTTTATCTTGGTGTATACCACGACCCTGTTCGATTGTTAAGACTCCTGCAGTAGCTCTTCTCGTGTTGGGTTTTGGGCTCGGGGTTGGGTGCCTGGAGGGTCATGGGATTTACTCAGTAAGGCCAGAAGCAGCTTAATCGGGGTGGGAGGCATATCGAGAAGTATAGTTACCTCACTTACAAGCGCAGCCGCTACTTCGCAAGACCCTTAAGTAGGGTTCCTTGTCGGAACTATACTGTATGTAATATACCCCTAAAACCCTATTCTTATGATTAAGGTCCCCCCCATATTAGGCGAAGGGGGTTTAGTGCAATTTTGGGTTTAAGGTTTCGGGTTTCGGAGCCTCATGGAAAAGCACGGCGGCAGGTCTCCGACGTGTTTCCCACGCCCTTGAGCTGTGACAGCGACTCGGGTGCAGACAGGTCAGACAGGACTTGCGTGCAGTCTTTGGTTAAGTCTAGAGTTTAGGCTAGGGTTTACGTAGGGTTTAGGATTTCGGATTGAGGATTTACGAAATGTTTGGTTTAGGTGTCTAGGTTTGGGAGTTTCCGAAAGTCATGGATCGCAGTCTAGACCCTATGTAGCAGGAATCCTTAGTGCAAGCAAGGATTTCTAACATGGAGCACCCGTTACTCCAAGAATCTTTCTTTGCAATTTCAGAACAGAGCCAAACCCTAGGGTGTAGCGGAGGCGGGGTACAGTATAATATGATAACGATGAGGCAACCACAAGTGGACACTTTGATATTTCATTCTCCCTGAGCCACTGGGCTCGAATTCGAAGGCTTTGAAGTGCATGACTCTCGAAGGCTTATCAATGGAGGAGCTTAGATAAACACCAAGACTATTGTGGGGCTGGGTTCCTTTACTATACAGCTTACTATGATATGCCCCAAAACCCTATTCTAATTACTAAGGCCCCAATATCATTTAACCCTTGTGGCATCCTTTAAGGGGACCTTGTAAAGGAACCGTATTCGAATTAATACGGCCATTACATCGTAGAACCCTTATGGTAGCCTTTAAAGGAACCATGTAAAGGAAGCATATTCTCATCATCAACCCCCTATATCATAGAACCCTTTTCGTAACCCTTATAGACTTATAGAGCCCTGAAAAGAACCGTTTAGAAGGAGCCTTGTTCTAGTGGCTCCCACTATGATTTCATAGAAACCTGATAGTAATTGTTGTTTGAAGGAGCCTTTTAAAGGAACCCTATTCTAATTATTCAAAGCCCGCAATGTTAAGCCCAAGGTGATGGGTTCAACTCCACAGCGCGGGCCTCGGCGTTTGATGAGGCGGTCCAGGAACTCGCTCTGTCCGCCTCTTTGTAGGATTTGGAGTTTAGGGGTTAGGGTTTCGGGTTAAGGGGTTTCAGTTTAGGGTGTAGGGTTTAGGGTTATAGGGTTTAGGGGTTCGGGTTTAGGATTCAGGGGTTAGGGGTCTAGGAGCGATGCATCGTCGGAGTTTAGTAAGTTGTGCTTGTGCTGGACGTTCAGGTGTTGAGAGTTGAGCGCCTTCTCTACACGTCATGCTGGGCATACCGTGTAACCCGCTGTCTAGCGCGTAGCCTTTCCTCAACATCCTCCATCGCCCAATTCTCCAAAACTTCAGCCGCCCCAAAGCCTAGGCCAATGACTCTTTGCCATTCTTTCGGCTGCGATTCGGTACGCTGCAGACCCTGCAGCCGAACAGTGCCTACAGGTTGCGTGCTGAGAGGTTCGCTGGTAGGTAATATAGGGGCCTAAAGAAGTACCAATACTATGTTGGGGGTTCCTTATTTCAGGTTTAGTATAATGGGCCCCAAAGCCCTATTCTAATTATTAAGGCCCTACACTAGCCTTAATTGCCTTTCGATTTCAGCCTGGGTTTCCTGATCACAGAAACGGTTGTTGTCAGGTTTGGGAGGCTGAAACGGCTCGATGTTGTGATTCCAAACCTTGGAACTCGAGGTTTTTTGGAGTATTGAGGACTCGCAGGTTTAAGGCCCTGTTTCTTTCTTGATGGCAGAAAGATGTAAAGCAACTTCAGGCGCAGGTTTCTGAGGAAGAGGTTGTGGTCGAAGCAGCTGGTTTGAGGAGCCGTCTTCCGTATCCCCTAACCCTAAGCCCTAAACCGTAGAGATCTTTCTTTACCGAAGATGCCGTTTTTGCAGCAGCCTTCTGTGTCGATCCCAGCTGAACCCGCAGCCCCACCGGCTCCCAAACTGAGCTTCCCAAACCCTTGAGATTGAATTCGTAAGTTCTCAGCACGTTCCCAGACGCTCAGATACCGAAACCTAAACCCTAAACCATGTCAATGGCGCGCGGAGGGAGAAAGGCCATTGCACTTAAAAGAAGCCATGTAGGATACTGAACCCCAAGCTCTCAAACCCAACGCCCTAAACCATTTCAAGAAAAGAGTCTCTATCCTTGAATGCCGGGACCCTGCCAGGTTTGTTCTCCCTTCTTTGCAGTTTCTCCGTGCTGGTCCGGGCAGTGAATTCCGTTGGTGCCTGGCTCAACGGGGCGGTCTAGATGTCATATAGCGGTTTGAGAAAAACGACAGTAACTGTAGCCCCATGTCGTCCTAAAACGCTTGTACCATAGTAAACCCCAAGCCGTGTTTGGAGGCGCCCTATGATAAAGTGATCGAGCGTTTGAAGCAAGTCCTATCGCGGCTCGACCCAGATCCAAACCACGTTGGTTCAAGATCATCGTCATGGATGGTGCCAACACGCCCAGGGAAGTCTAAACCCTAAACCCTCAAAGGCAAATCTAAACCCTAAACCCTCAAAGGGAAGTCTAAACCCTGAACCCTCCAAGGGAAGTCTAAACGCTAAACCTGAAAAGGGAAGTCTAAGCCCTAAGCCGTAAACCCTATGTAGCAAGCCACTGTCTGCGGTTAGCTGCTGATCCTGCGCTCCCGGCAAAAGCCCAGACCTGGGGGCAAGAAGCCCGGAGAGCCCGAGATTACACGCCGAAGCCCTAAAACCCAAACCCTAAATGGATAGTTCTCTAAAACAGGCCTTTTGGGCTCCTGTCTGTAAGGGTGCCGTGCTATTTTGGGACTTAATTTAGGGGACCCTAGTTTGGAGAACTACCCCGAACGCCCTAAACCTAAAGCCCTAAACCCTAAACCTCAAGCCCTACCGCTGAGGCGTTTTGAGTTCTGGCTGGTCGCTGGTGCTCTCATGGAAAGCGCCGGGGCGCCAGTGGTTCCACTGCATGTCTGGCTGGAGGTGCTGGGGTCTTCGATGACCCAGAGAGCCCAATAATTATGTTCTTTGAAAAAATGAATATACCTTAAGCACAACATCATGAACCTGTCCCTCTAGTTTTTTGTTACATGGCTTCCCCTTTCTATACCCTTTCCACTTGAAGATTCTTCTGCTTAGTTAGGGAATCTTCGACTCTCTGGGCTGTTGGGATCTTCGATACACCTAGACTCTGGACCTTCAAGCCTTGCCCTCCTAAAACTCACGGTTTAGGGCTTATAAATTATAAACTAGTGTAGGGCTTGAGTCTCAAAGTGCTTTAGAAGCCCTCGAAGCCAGAAACGCTTGATCCACGGCCCCTGTTCTCCGCGCAGCGGCTTGAGTTTTGACCGTGGATAGTACAAAAATAGCCGAGATAGGAGGCCCGGCCGCTTCATGCGTTGCCGTGGCATTGTTGGATTCTCCTTGCGATTGCCATGGTCTTCATTCCTCATTGCTGTGATGAGTCAAGAGTTTCCCTCCGCGACAATGAGCAGTTAGCTGACCACTTGTCGAGGGTCGGCTGTTGCAGAGTTGAGGGTTTAGGGCCTAGGGTTCAGGGTTTTGGGGGTTGCAGAGTTGAGGGTTTGGGGTGGAAGGGAAGAGCACCGTCTTGACATCCTGAGCCTTAAACCCTCAGGACCCTAAACCCTTTGCTGCTTACCTTCAATTGCCTAAGCCCTGAACATTACACCCCCTGAACCCTAAGCTGCCTAAGCCCTATAACTATAAACTCTAAACCCCTCTGCTGCCTAAAGCCCTGCACGCCTAAGTTTTGTAAGTGCCGAGGTCTCGACCACCCTTGCTGCAGCGGTTCAACCAAACTTGGAGTCCCTGGCAGCAGCGGCCTCAACCATTTGGCTTTAGGGCTAAGGAGCTTGGGTTTGGGGTTTTTAGGTTCGTGTTTACGGTTTTTTGGTTTTGGTTTGAGGTTTCAGGTTTCGGGTTTGGGGTTTTACGGTTATGGTTTGAGCTTAGGGGTTTAGGAGTTCAAGGTTAGGGTTTAAAGAGTCGATCGCTATGAAGAGATGCAGTACTCCTGAACCCCACTCCCTGAAGCAAAATTCGCGACGAGCCTGGTCAGCCGAGCCGAGGCAACATGTGGTGCACAAACCTCTTTGTCCCGAAAGTCGTCTCTAGTTGCTGCATGTGGACAGGGGCATGTGCAGCCATTGAGAGCAATGGTGCATCACAAGAATCCGCGTGCTAGAGGTGCTGTTTGTGGCTTGGATCCCTATGGAACGTGAAACTCATTACACTGCACCAAGCAGAAGAGCAACAACCAACAACACCGACAACAAGCATGGCAGCATGCCCGTCCACATAATATAAATAGAGTGTAGGGGCCAGAAAGAAAAGTAGTATTGTCCCTTTGCAGTCCCTGTATAGTTGCAGTATAAGATACCCCCAACCCCCCTAGACTGATTCTAACCCTTATAGTCATGTGGGTAGTTGTCAAAATTATGGTCCCTTTTGGGGTACCCTAAATAATAGGTGCCGTATTGTAATAAGGACCCAAAAAGGGACCCTAATTTTGATTACCACCCAGGTCATAGCAACCATGACCCGGCGAGTCAACCGGAAGTTTCCCGTCTGCCTCCGAGGGGGATCCTGGTACCTCGCTGGTGGAGGCCCCTTTCTATGATTAGGGTTTCAGGCTTAGGGTAGGGTTTAGGGTTTAGGGTTTAGGGTTCCGAGCTTCGGGGTTCGAATGTAGGGGCCCCAAAAAATTACCAATACTATTTTGGGGGTCCTTCTGTTAACTATAGTATAATGAGCGCCAAAACCCCATTCTAATTATGAAGGCCCCTACATTAGGGGTTGAGGTTCGCTGTGGGATTTAGTTCTGATGCGCTGGTTTAGTCTGCACAGGGCTCCTGGGGCTAGGGCGTTCTGATAATGAACGGACGGCCTGAGCTCCGATGCAAAACGCAGCTCCGAAGCAAGCTCGCCGAGCAACTCTAAACCCCGGAGAAGCCCGCATATTCCAAGCTAATATAGGAACCTGATTAAGAAACCTTGAGGGTCTTGATTAGGTTTTTTTTGAATCCTAACATTTTGGGTGTTATAGTATCAATTATACGGCCAAAGTTTCTGAATCAGCTTCCTACATTAAGCCACTTCGACTGTCTTTAGCCTCAAATCCGAGCGACCCCCCAGACCTGAAAGCCCAGCCTCCTTCCCCGGGGCCTTAAACCCCGACGCCCTAAACCTTAAAAGCTCCTTCACCCTAAACCCTCTAGGAAATCCCGTAGACCCGAAACCTTATACTCTTACTCCTTATGTCGAAACCCTACAGAAACCCTCCTAAACCCTATAACGAATCCTTGAAACCCTAAACCTCATAGGAAATCTTTTAAACCCTAAACCCTATGGGAAATCCTCTAAACCCTAAACCGTATGGGAAATCCTCTAAACCCTAAATCCTTTTGGGAAATCCTTTGTGCCTGAAACGCCAAACCGATACTTCCCGGAGGCCTTCCGCGTGCGTGGGGGTCGTGGCCTGGCGCCGGGGGAGCGGCGGACGCTGCGCCTGTCCGAGCCTTTGATGGGGCTTCGGGTTTCGGGGTTCGGCTTTAGGGTGGTTCAAAGCCGGGGTTTTAAACGGGTAGGGGTTGTTACAGCAAAGGGTTCTGCAAGGTTGTTTTGGGGTTCTATTTTATTGGGGTGGTAGGGTTACTATACGGAGTTTGGGGCTCATGAGGTTTGGCGGATCCTTGGCCACAGTTTTCGAGGGTCCAGAGGTTTAGGTTTAGGGGTTTATAGGTTCAGGGCTTGGGGTGTAGGCAGCCTTAACTTAATATGGGAATCTGATATTAACACGTAGTGATAATATCCCTCATGTCCCTGTTTAAGTATACTCGAATATATCACAGATCCCGTTCTAATTATCAACCCCCCCATGTTACATCGGAAAGCTTTAAACTCCAAAGGTTTGAACATCCGAACCCGGCACGCCCAGAGCATCTTACTCCCACGGACTGTATGCTATCCCCAACTACACAACATACTCCAGACCTCAGAGCGATCATGACTGAACACCCAATCCGCAAAACTTTGCCATAACACCCAAAGCGCTGTACATGAACTCACTTTTGCTTTCAATATCTCTTTACCATACCATCAACCTTAAACGCTGAACCCTACACCCATAATTCGTGGTAAGCCGCTGTATTGAAATCATTCCTGCAAGGTCGATCCGTTTCAATGCCTCCTATCCTGTGCTACCTCCAGCGGATCAGGCAGTCCTTTGAGGTGTAGGGTTAAGGGCTGAGGGTTTGAGGTTTAGAATTTTGGGTTTAGGGTCCAGGATCTCAGGTTTGAGTCAAGATTTAACAAGAGGTCTTGGGCAGATCACGGCATCGGAGTCCAGCAGGGTGTTGAGATGCGCATAAGCGTGTCTCGTACCTGGCGTCGCTCACCGTTGCGAGACAGTACGCTTTGGCACTGTCTTTGGTGGTTTCTGTGTCGGTTCTACCTATAGTCTCCATTGTAGTTCGTTTTTGGATTACCTTAAAATAGAGGTTTCTATATATGAACCACGAAAAGGAACTGCAATGCAGCCTATATAGGTGCTCTCACAGGGTAAGCTCTGAAGCTCAAAGCCCGAACAGTGACAGCAAAACCCGAAAAACCCTGAGCCCTAAAGGCTAAAAATTGATTCCTAATCCCAAATCCCTAACCCTAAACCCTAACCCTAAACCCTAATCCTTAAACCCTAAACCCTAAACTCTAAACCCTAGACCATACCAACTCTTGAAGGGTTCCTCTTAGGTCCCCCTGCAGTTGAAGGCTCGTTTTCCCTAGTCTATGCCCGGAGGCCGCCGGGCCGGAGCACTGAACCTAAAGTTTTAAAGGCCATCATCGGGCTGGCAGCAACTTGATGCAACATGACATATTCGCGGGCCATAGGCTTCTGCATGAAACGGGAGCCCTTCCTAGAGGATTTAAAGACCACCCTTTACGCAGGCTTCTACATTCAACCTTAAGTCCTTGACCTCGAAGCATCGAGATCCCCTGCCCGGACAGATGATGGAGCTCTCCATCAGCTTGTTTCCGCTGCTGCTGCTTGGCTTTCAAGGAGGCTCTGTGCTTACCAGCGGTAGTTTTAGGCCAGGCTCCACGATTTGTGGTTTTTTAGGGGACCCTAAACCCTACACCCTAACCCCTACACCTTAAACCCTGGACCCTACACCCTAAACCCTAAACCCTGGAGCCTGGCTGTTTGTGGATTTCTCAAGCAGACGGGGAGTCTTGAACCTGTCACCCTTGGGTAGACCCCTTGATGGAGAGTCGCCCTCTTTTTGCCGGGCAAAGACCACTACGGGGATCCAAACATGAAGACCCCTAAACCCTAAACCCTAAACCCTAAACCCTAAACCCTTCAAAGCCTGAAACTGTAAGTCGCATCCCGAAACCGTCGGAAAGCGTCGTGGAGGCAACTTTGCCAATGCAGGCTGCACCCTAAGCCCGGCTATGAACCCTACACTTTTCGTCAACTGCACCACGAGAGCCACAGCCTTAACTCCCAAACTCTGACAGTAGCCTAAAGCTTTCAACTGCGAGCACTGCCCGCTGAATCCCGGGACTCTAGATGTTTCTCAGGCTGTGGGATCAGCGGAATCCGGCTGGGTGCCCAATTGAGGATTTTCCGAAGCTTTGCTGCCTTGCAGGGGCCTGCTCCCTCGAGCGAGCTTGCGAACACATAAGGGTTCCGGGTCGGCTCAAGGACAGAACTTTCCGTACATCTGTAACAACTTTGGCTTATTGTTGAAGGGAGTCGGGTTTGAGCGCACGGGTTCGTGAGGTTTGCCAAGCAGGCAGGCTTCAGGCTTTTCAAGGCTTGGCAGGGCCTCTAGGGTGAAGCAACTTCGACAAGCCTAGGGCCCGTTGCAGTTGTGTCCGTGCCCTAAGAGCTTATGAAGGCTACAATTGAAGCAGCGGGGCCGGCTTGGTCACTCTTGGGGATCCTGTTTTCTTTTTGTGGTTTGGGCTTTCTACTATTTTAAACGGACGCCCGCAAAATGGACCCCTTTTGCTTCCCTTCCCAACAGGGACCATGTTTAGCCATGTTCCACTAAGGAAGGCTCTTATGTTGAATCCTTCAAGCCCTTAAAGGAGCACGCAGCCCTTGAAGGAGCCCTCAGACCCTCTCTGACCCTTCCGGAGCCTTGCAATTGCTTTGGTCTCGAGGTCTGCGATCTCGAAGACAGCGCCTTCCCGGCGACATGCGTCTTCCGAAGCCGCCTGGAGCGATAGGTTGAGTTGGCCTGCTGCAGCTTGAGGGTTTAGGGTTTAGAGTTTAGGAGAGTAGGGATCAGAGTTGAGGGCTTAGGGTTTATAATTAGGGCTGAAGCACTAGTGATCCTACCCTCTTCTGAGTTCTATGTACTTGTAGCAACACTGGCTTATGCCCCAGCAACCTTGTTCCATTCGATACCCCGGACCCCCAAATCCGGTCCTGGCATCTCTTCGTCGAGTCTCATTGCAGGCGTGCCCGCGGATGGAGGCTACAACAGCCTAGCGATCTCCCTCTCAAGCCAGTATCTGGGGCAGGCAGGTTTAGGGCTTTTAGGGTTCAGGGTTTAGGGTTTAGGAGTTTACGGTTTAGGCTTTAGGTTTAAGGTTTAGGCTTTTGGGTTTAGGTTTAGTGTTTGGGGCCGAGTCCTTGAAACAAGTTTCGGGCTTATAATATAGGGAGTATGGGGGGTATCTGGGGCAGGCACGCTCAATTTCTGCCAGTTTGCGTCGTTTGAGATAGTCTTGCGGGTTCACGGTTTATGGATCTATGGATCTACTTTGTGGCTGGTGGTTTCTGGAGGGCTGACTTCTTGGAGACTTTAAGAAGACTGCAATGCAGACCCCTGATTGATGAACGACCGTCCTTCTAGGGCCTCGATAGTGAGATGGTATCATTTTCACGGTCCCTATTTGAGGAAGCGGTGTATCAATCAGGGGTACCTTGAGGCCGTCACCTCGCGGCCTATAGTGTTTGCAACTCCGAACAGACGGCACCATGAACAGCAACACCACACTCAAAAGCCCAAAACCCACAATCTCACAATCCCTTCAGCACCTACATCGGCCCTAGAAAATGGCTTCAATGCAGCAGCCTCATCCCAAAGCCCTATACCCCAAAGCCTAAAGTCTAAGCCCCAAGCCCTAAACCCGTACAGATCCCTTCAAGCATCCCTTTTGGGAAAGGCACCGATTTCTCCTAAACCCTAAACCCTAAACAGCCCTAAACCTGCTTACAAGCCCTACTCCCTTGCGCTCTGAGAGGTTCAGGCACTCGACTTCCGCGTCGGCGTGCTGGCGCCTTCGACGGGGACTCTCGGCTTCGTTGTGAGAGCTTTTTCGGGGGTTTTGGGGCTTAAGGTTCAGCCTTCACTAAGTCGTAAATAATGGGTGCTCTTTGGGGTAGTAGGGCTTAAGGTTCAGAGTTCCCTAAGCCCTCAACCCTAAACAGGGTTTGGGGTGGGCCTACAGGGTCTAGTGTTTAGGATTGTGTTTTCTGAGCGCGTCTCGGGCCTTTGATCAGCGTCCCTGTTTTGGGTGCCGTTGCGGTTTCAGGGCCTAGGGTTTTTGGTGGAGGTCTGTCGGGTTTTTCTTGTTAAGTGCCTGGGTGTAGGAACGTAGGGCTCAGGTTTCAGGACGGGGGTTATTACGAGTTTTTACCGTTTGGGGTGTAGGGGGCTTTGGCGAAGTGGCTGAGAAGTTTCAATTCTACTGGGGAAAGACAGCGCAAGGTCAGAGCAACAAGCGAAAACCTGGCAGTATATTCGTATCATATTGAAAAGGGCGAACTTCCAGCGCAGTAGCACCTTGCTGTGCGATGTGTCAGAAATTTCGTGTCTTTCAAGGGATTGAGCGCAACTGCGTGTCTGCCATGATGCGATTGCCCATAAGATAAGCTGTAAGAGCCCTGCAGCCTTTACACTCTGAATGCCAAGGCCGACCCTATGCCATGAACCCCCCCGGCCCCAACACCCTTAAACTCTTTGCCCAGGTGCCCTCGACCCCCTAGACCCTGGACCCTAAACAGTAAGCCCTGAACCTTAAGCCCAGCCTAGACGCTAAGCCCTAAACCCCAAACCCCAAACCCGAAACCCCTAAACCCTGAACCCTAAACTCCACAACCCTAAATAAACCCCAAACCCCAAACCCGCCAACCCTGCAGCCTCGACCCTACCCAGGTTCATGCCCTCGGAGCTGACGCTGGCAGTGCTGACAGAGGTGGGACAACCGAGTGTGAGGGGTTTTCTGAGACCTTGGAAGACTGAGAGCCGAGGGTCTCGAGCTTGGGATGTAGAGTTTGAACTTAGACGTGTAGGGGTTTTGGGTTTGGGGTTTTAGGGTAAAGAGGTTTTTGGTCTAGTCACCGGTTTTGCTGCTCAAGCGACCGCTGGTTCGAAATCCAAAGAACTGATGCGTTGCTTTGTGGCTTTGGAGTTCTTCGTCAACTACATCCCTCAGCCCAAAGCTTAAGCTTCTGCCTGCAGCATCACCATCAAAACTCCGGAGACCCCGAAAAAGAGAGGGCTGGCCCCGAAGCCCTAAACTCTAAAAGCCCTCAACCCCTAGCCTACGTGCCCTAAACCCGAAACTCTACCTGCTCAGCTCTAAACCCCTGAAACCCTAAACCCTCTCACGGAACCCTAACAGAGAGGACTGGGCCTTCGGCCCCTTCTTCCAAGTGGACCTGGCTGCCCCCAGCGAGGTAGAGCCGCTTGAGCTGCGTGGGCCTCGGTGGAGGGCCTGCGACTTAAACTCTCTTCTTCTTTCGGGATTCTGAACCCTAAGCCCGAAACCCTAACCCTAAACCCTAAACCCCTAAATCGAGGGCTTTGGGGTTCAGGGCTTAGGGTTGGGCATGTATGGCCTCTTAAGTAACGACTGCCGCCAGCTGGGCCCCGTAAGCTGATCCGGGCATCCTTTCGGAACTGTTGGCGTGCTGGTCACCGGGCTTACAACAAGCAGGGTACCATACATAGAGGTTTAGGGTCTAGGGTTTAGGGTTTACCATAAATGGCGGTTTCGGGTTCAGGGTTTCGGGTTTACCATAGGTAGGGGTTAAGGGTTTAGGGCTTACCATATACGCAGGCATTTAGGGTTTAGGGGGGTACCGTAGAGGCATCCCTCGCCTTCCCACCCAGAATCAGCTTCCCAACCCCAGGGACCATCTTGGGGGTTCCTTATCATAGTTATACTATAAAGGGTCCCCCAAACTCTTAAGGCCACAAATCCTCATGCTCTTCATTGCGCGTTCCCTGGGAGATGCCTGAGCATAGGTAGTAAATAGGAGTGTTTTCCGGAGGGTTCTTGATCCTGATACAACGATCGTATGCTGAACCCAGAAGCCTTTTTTTAAAAGATGAACGCGCCGATACTAAAACTAAAAGGCTCAAAACCTTCAACTCGACACCCTGAATCCTAAATCCATAAGGGAGACCTTGTAGAAACCATTATAGAAACCCCTTAAAGGATCCCTTAAAGGATCCCTTAAAGCAGATGCTGCCAGGAGTTGCCGAGATCCAGCATTTCCCAGCGTGGACCTGTCGCTGAACAGCCGCCTTGAGAGCGCCAGCGCTTCGACACCCAACCTTGGGGGGGTCGAGGGTTTGGGGTTTAGGGTTTAGGGTTTGGGGTTTAGGGTTTAAGGGTTAGGGTTCTATAAACTTCTGTCTTCAGGGTTACTGTAGGGGTTTAAAATTCACACAGGCTTTTAGGGTATGTTATACTATAATCATACCCAGGAACCCCCCCAAAATAGTATTGGTAGGGAGGGTCGAGAATTCTAATATAGGGGCCTTAATAATTACCAATACTATATAGTTGGGGGTTCCTGATTATAAATGTAGTATAATATACCCAAAACCCTATGCCAATTATAAATTCAGGCCCCTACATCATAAACTTTTGTGTCATAAGCGCTGTATGAAGGTGGGTTTCGGGTTTAGGGTTTGCAGGGTTTAGGATTCAGGGTTCTTTTAGGACTTAGGGTCGAGGGTTCAGTTTTTTGTTTTTTTTAAAGGGCTTTCTGCTTTATCAGGGTTCTCATAAGGTCGCAAGGGTGGGTTAGACAAGGGATCTCTCACGGTCTCAGAAACGGTCCGTAAAAAGGTTCCACAACTTCCAGCCTTAAGGCTTCTAAAAGAGCTTTTGGGTAACAATAGGGGCCTGAATAATTAGAATAGGGATTTAGGGTCCATGAAAAAAAATTCTCATAAGGAACCCTCCCAAAATAGTCTACGGAATGAGTTAGGCCCCTACATTAGGTTCTGTTTGGGGTGTCGGGTTTACGAAAGGTTGGAGGAGCTTCCAGGTCTTAGCTCTCCGGGTTCCATATAAAAGGTGCCCAGGGGCGGGGTTCTTTCCGGGTAGTTCAGGTTCTATATGGGTTTCAGATCATGAGGGTTGCATAAGGTGTTCAGAAAGGTTTCACACCGCGTTTTTGTAAGTGAGGTTGCTGTAAGGGGTTCATAGGGCCGTAGGGCTGACCTCAACCCCTTTTCGTTTCAGACTTGGAGGCCTGGGTTCCTGGGATTAGGCTTTGTTCGGCGGTGAGTTTGGAGTATTTGGTACGGCTTTTGGGTACGAAGGATTTTTGTCGCTATGACATATGCGGGTTTGTGTCATGCCGTTGGGTTTTGGGGGCGAGGTTCCGCGAACTTCCGGCTGCACCTTAGACTACATTCTGTTATATTCTACTGTAGTATACGTTAAGTACTTATTCTAATTGTCCCATTTTATATAAACCCTAAGCACCGAATCACAGATGCTAAACCCCGATACTCAAACAGCCTGCAGGAGCCAGTGACGCCAACATGTAGTCTAAACCCCAAGCCTCCAACTCCAACCCTGAGCCCCGAAATCGTCCCGAACCATAAGCCCTAAACTCCAACCCCTAAAACCTTAAACCCTACCTCCCAAACCCTAAACCCTAAACCCTTACTAAACCCTAAACCCTAAACCCTAAACCCTAAACCCTACCTCCCAAACCCTAAACCCTAAACCCTTACTAAACCCTAAACCCTAAACCCTGCCTCCCAAACCCTAAACCCTAAACCCTTACTAAACCCTAAACCCTAAACCCTAAACCCTCCTCCCTACTAAACCCTAAATCCTAAACCCTAAACCCTAAACCCTACCTCCGAAACCCTAAGCCATGAATCCTTTAACTGAGCCACGACCTCCAAACACGAAGCCTGAACCCTAAACCCTAAACCCTAGAGCCTAAACCCCAAACCCTGAACCCTAAACCCTAAACCCTAAATCCTTAAACCCTGAACCCTAAACCCTAAACCCCTTGGACCATGAATCCATGGACCCCAAAACGATGAACGTCAGCAACAAAAATGGCTTCTCAAGGCACCTCGGCGATGCTGCGCCTTCGCACCGGTGGGCTTAGGGTTTAAGGTTTAGGGTTACGATCTTGAGGACTTTTGGGGTTGGGCTAAAGGGCGCCTGTAAGGTTGTGCAGGATGTGGGGTGTCTGGGATGCCGCTTATGTTTTGGGGGGTCTTCGGAGTCTAGGTTGGTTTGGGATTTTGGGATTTGGCCCTAAACCCCTAAACCCTAAACTCTACATGTTCGGGTTCAAGGGTCTAGGGTTTGGGGTTTAGCCGTGTAGGGTTTAGAAGTTACAGAATTCGGGCTTTGGGTTCAAGGCTCGTGGAGCTACCGTGAAGCACCCTGCGTTCTGGCACTGGCCCTGTGCGCTTTCACAGTTACTGACTTGGAGACTTTTGGGCTGTATATGTGTACCTATATATTTCAATACCTTGAAAGGAACCCAAGAAGGAAGCCCAAAAGGAATCCCAAAAGGAACCCTAAAAGGAACCCTAAAAGGAACCCCAAAAGGAAGAGCAAAAGGGAACCCCAAAGGGAACCCCAAAAGGAGCCCAAGAAAGAACCCTAAACGGAACCCCCAAAGGGAACCCCCCGTGAAAGGAACCCAACAGGAAGCGCAAAAGGACCCCCGGCCACGCTCTGAAGTGCCGCAAATGCAGGAGTGACCCTCCGAGGGCTCAGCATCCGTGGTGAGACCCGGGCGTCTCTGCGGGATTGGTGTCGGGTTTAGGATTTAGGGATTTATAAAGAGGGATTGTCACAGAGGGTTTAGGGTTCAGGGGTTTAGGCGTCAGGGTTTATGGGGTTTAGGGTTCCTTTGTGGGATGAGCGTTATATTGGGCTGAAGAGTGGTTCTCAAAGGGTTTTGCAATGTTTCATGGGGTTCTGGTTCAGAGCCTGGGCTGGGTGTTAACATCAACGGCGACTGCACTTCGCGTTGTCATCTTCACCCCAAGACCGCACACCTCTCAGGCCCTAGACTTATTTTGGCTTAAAGCACTACGCTGCACCTTAAGACGCCCACCCAAACCTTGACGAGGCTTCAGAAACTTGTAAAGTCTCCAAAGCTTCAAGCCCTACCGTAAGGTGCCTAGTTACGGTATGGTAGGCAGGCGTGGCCGGTGGGCATCTTTGAGCCCCAGCAGTGTCACATCATGATTCAGCCAAATCGGTCAAGGCTTCACCCTTCGGACAACAGCTGCAAGCGTCGCAATGCTTTGCTCCTCCATCAAGCGGTACAAAGCACAACTCTGCCCCACCCGTCTAGGGATTAGGGTTTAGGATTTGGGGCCCGCGGAATGACCACATTTCTTCTTTGTCGTATGATCCCATTCCCTGCGTGTTACGCTTCTTGTTGATATCCTTCTCATGAGAACAGTAGAAGAAGCGAGAGCATACTAAACCCTAAACCCTAAACCCTAAAATTCGCCACTTGTCCGATTGTGGATTTGTATTCGACAGTCCTGCTAGCGCTTCGAGAAAGAGCCCAGGGCAGCAAGGCTCATGGAAGTGACGAGCTTGCCACGAAGGATTAGGGTGTCTAATGTAGGGGCCTCCATAACTAGAATAGGGTTCTGGGTCCCAATTAAGGCCCCTATATGAGGGCTTGGGGTCTTAGGCGGAGGCTATATAGGATTGTGAACATGCAGCACGGACCCGCGAAGGTGGGAGGCGGAATGTAGAAACCTGATTGCCAGGTTTAGGGTTTATTGGGTTTAGGGTTTACGGGGTGTAGGATTTATAGGGTTCAGGGTTTAGGGTTTAGGGTTTATAGGGTTTAGGGTTGATAGGGGTTCGGGTTTATAGGGTTTAGGGTTTATAGGGTTTAGGGTTTACAGGGGTGAGGGTTTGAGTACCTCAACAACCCCTCAGTTCTGCCATGATAAAGCTGCAACAAACCCATGCCAAACCCTACACCAGAAGCGCCAATGCTCAGCCTGTTTGGGTTAGGATCTACACCCCAAAGTCTCAGCCCGAAATCCGAAACTTGGCCCTCAAACCCAACCATCCGACCCGGAGTTCTATGCCAGGAGGTGAACCTTACCATCACATCGCCTCCTTTCTTTGCTTGGGCCTCGCAGCCGGGCTAAGGAGGTTAGGGCTCCGGGCTTCTAGTGTCTAATGTAGGGGCCTTGATAATTCGAATAGGGTGTTGGGGCCCATATACTATAAATTTCATAAGGAACCCTCTAATTAAGGCCCCTATATACTAGGGTTGTTTGTTGTTATTGGTTCAGGGTTTAGGGTTCGGGACTGAGGTTTCTAGACCCAGACTTCAGGCCCTCAACCCTGCATGGTCTCGGGCGTGGAGCCATGAAGGAAACACGGGACGAGTCGTTGCTTCTCCACGTCTAGTGGCTTTCTCTCGCAGCAACGGGTCTTGCATTTTCAGTCTTCAGGCCATATCGCTAGTTCTCGAAATTTGGGCCCTTTGATAGGTACCCAAAATAGTGCGGCACCCGTACTAAAAGGACAAATATTGAAAGGAACTGTAATTTAGAGAACTATCCATAGAGGATCTTGGGTTTCAATGCGCCTTGCTCGAAGCTTCGCAAGCCTGCGACACATGCTTCAGCCTTTGCAAAATCATCCAACCTGCAAGTTCAGCCCTCGTCCGACCATCCCCTTCCAAACTCTTCGATTGTGTCCTCAAGAAGCTGGATAACTCCTGAGCTCCTACACCAGAAGCGCCGAAACCCTGGACCTTTAAACCCCTAAACCCCTACACCCTGAGCCTCCAAACTCGGATTTCAGGTTCTTACCGGTGCCTCAAGTATCTCGGGCACTCTGCAGCTGGGTGCCGACAGGCAGCATTTTTGCGCCTAGGGCCTTTTAGGGCGTGACCGCTTACGGCTTCAGGTTTATGGTTTAGAACATAGGACTGACTGGCAGACCTTGTTTCCTGGCAGTAGGAATACGTACTTACTTATGGTGTTCACTTGCAGCTAGCAGGAAAAGCCAATTCTTACTGATTTAGGCCCTACCGACATGTTAGTATAGGGTCACGGTCTGTGATGCACTGGCCTGCAAGGCTAGTAAAGTTTGTACATGGTGGTGCTTTCAGAAGGGACCTGTTGAGCATAAATGGCACAGAGCCATCGTCTCAGCACGTGTCTTGCAAGAGCCTCTGGTGTAGGATCAGCGTGGAGGCCCTGTTGAGCCCTGCAGCGTCGTAGTTTGGAACCCGCCCAAACCCTCGCCAAGATGCGCGACCAAGCTTCTGCGACTACGTGGTCATTCTACAGCAGGGATCCCTACATGGTCCCTTTTTAATATTTTGGCGAATGCATTCTAGGAATCCCGAAACACCCCAACCCGTGAATGGATTCCAAAACAGAAAAGCCAGAAGCAGATAATCGAGAAAACTAGGCGACTTCCAATTCCTGTTGTCGGAAATCTACGTGGTTTAGAGTATTTGAGGTTTCAAGGGTTATAGGGTGTATATTGAGCAAGAAGGGTTCAAGGCTTAGAGTCTGACGGGAGCACGCTTCGCCCTGCGCCAGGGCGCCCACCGTGTCCTTTGACAGCTCTCGAACGGTCACCTTTGTTCTAGGCCGCGGTTTTAGCGCTAAGCCCTAAACCCGAAGCCCCATACCGTAAGTCGTACTCACTCTACTCTACTCTACTCTACTCCACTCTCTATACCATACTATACCACATTGTGTTATTGCTGTACCATACCTTCTAGTTCAGAAGTCCCCTACAGGAGGAAGCCTGCAGTTCGGTTTGTGGGCTCAGTTGCAGAGCTTGAGTTCGAGTTGTCATCGGAAAGCTCCACGAGCTGAGGTCTCGGTTTCGGGTTTAGGGCCGTGTGGGGTTAGGGTTTAGGTTTAAGGGTGTAGGGTTTTAGGCTTTAGGCTTTAGGTTTTGGGGTTAAAGGCTTCCGGTGAATGTTCCGCGGAGTTTTGCAGGCGACAGCGACTTGGGTCTAGGATTCCGAGCTAGTCGACGGGAGCAATGGAGGCGAGTTAGGGTTTAGGCTTTAAGCTTAGGGTTTAGGGTCTATAAGGCTTAGGGTTTAGGGTTTAAGCTTTAGGGTTTAGGGTTTATAAGGCTTTGGGTTTAGGGTTCAAGGTTTAGGGTTTCGGGTTTCGGGAGTCACTCTGCCCGGATTCTGAAGCCAAAGCTGGCCAAACCCTGCTAAGCCTTTTTGTAGGAGCCTAAATCATTACCAATACTATTCTGGGGGCTCCTTATTATAATTATAGTATAGTATAGTGGGCCCCAAAACCTTATTCTAACTTTTTAAGCCCCCTATATTATGCCCTAGATTCTGAACCCCCCAAGCTGTAAACCCGAATCCGCGAAGGTGGACCACTAAACTCAAAGCCCCGGCCTCTGCCTCTCACAGGGTCTTGCCGTTGGGGTGCTGTTGACGCCATCGTCCCAATAACTGGCCAAGGCTTAACTAAGTTTATTCAACCCTCATACCCTATACCCTGGACTCAAAGCATCTACAGACAGGCGGAAGAGTTAATAATCGCATCCCACCAAAGCTGCAATATCACTTAAAACCCTATCGTAATTACGGCTATACAGGCGGGCTGCCGTCCATCGTGCTTGGCCATGTGGAGTATGCCGTCGGGGTCTCAGAGCGCCGTGTCCTTCACCCCGACAGCCCATCAGCGGGTTTGGAATTTCAGGGTCCGGGGAAAGAGTTGATTTGAGGCTTTACGGGTTCAATAGCCCTTCGTGCGTGATCCGCTTCGAGTCGTCCTAATTACGGTCACCCGGACAGGTGCAGCTGATGCTCACGAACCCGAAGCAATATTTCTGGGAGATCACCAGGGAGGTGCGCGGCTGAACCCCACACAGCCTTGCAGACCACGATCTAGGATGTTGCTGAAAGCTGCTTTAAGCTTAAACTCGAAACCCGGCGCCCAACAAAAGCTGAAAGCCCAAAGCAGCCAAGCCGCAAGCCTCAAAGACGAAACAGCGAAAAGCGGCCACAGATGTCCCGTCGACCCCCACAGCAACCCCCTAGGCTTGAAGTATTGCTAAATTTAGTTCCTCTGCCCCTAGCATGGGTCAAAAACCCTAAACTGCCCAAAGATTCAGCGCAGTTTTTCTGACACAGCCGAGCAGTGCAAAGAGCCCTGCACCGACAGGCCTTGAACCAGTCAATCCCACCCCAGCACCTACCTGGACCCCAAAAGTATCTAAAATAATCGCCTCTCAGGGGTTTGGGTTAAAAAAGATGAACATCGGGGTGTGAACAATTGGTTGAAGTAGCCTCTTAAAATCCTGATATAGTATTGCAATATACACCCGCCAAAACCCATTTCGAACCGTTCGCGCAAACGCTTCAAAAAGAAGCGCAAGTTGTAAATCCTTACCTAAACCCCTGAGAGTAGGTAAAATCATGGCCCATGCCAAGCTCTGCACCCTAAAGTAAAGCCCATTGTCTAATGGGTTGGAAGGAGCCTTGGACGTTCGCCGTCACGCAAGGCAAGGCGCTTGTTTCCTGCAGAAAAGCACATTGATGCAGAAGAAGCGTCATGAAGATATTCTTGTAACCCTATCACCATCTGCCATCCCTGAGAAACCCATAAAGCTAAGCCTCGTCACGCATAGGCTGTCTAGCTGTTTTTGTTGGTTGACTTCCGAAGCCCTGCGAGAAACATTATCCGCAGACCCGCACTGCAATGCTCTCTGCAAGTTATGAGCCCTTCAGCAACGCCAAGTTCTGGTAGTGCCCGATATGTTTGAACCACGAACCTTTACATAGTCCTAAACCGAAACGGACTGGGCCAAGAGGGACGGTTGGTGCTATACATCCTGCGTTACCCAGAATAAGGAATATACCATAATTCCCATAGTTTAGGGTCCCTTAAGGTAGTGCAGGATTTATACCCTAAACCCTAACTTATATATCATCAACGGGAGCTCTGGAACCGGACAGCCCCTAGAAAGGCCCGCGCCCCGGCTGCCGCGGCTGCCGTGTGACTCGCTTCGAGGTGTTGTCAGGGCGTTTTAAGGTTTAGGGTGTAGGGGTTTAGGGTTTAGGGTTGAGGGTTAGGATAGATACTGTTGATGATATGTAAATCCTGCATTACCTG